>CM053034.1:152221698-152259096 GCA_028564925.1 Lithobates sylvaticus
AAACCACATTATTAACATTTGTATTTCTTGCTTAAATTTACTAGGAGTTTGTTGGTTGTTGGTGCCCCTTGTTAATTCTACTTTAGGATTAGTGAAATGTACTTGCCTACTCAAAGAAAAACTGTCATTGTAGAAAAATAAAACACAATAGGCAATGATTATTTCAAATCAAAAAAAACCTTTATTTAGGTCTCAGCAACAAACCAAAGAGGAACGCAGCCATGCTGAAACTTGGGGAATTTGCAAAGCCTTGGACACCCATGGCAACCATCATTTTACAGACTTAAACAATTGGGGGCATGAAGAGTACCTATCTAAATAATAAGGGAGCGCAATCTGGTCCTGAAGTCCAAAACATCCGGAACTGCAGCAGATGCCATCTAGGTCCCCAGGCTCTGGTCCTACGAGAGGCTCCATCTTCTCTCAGACCAGACTGAATCAAGGTCATCACTCTCTTGTCTTCCTTGTACGCTTCCTTCCACGCCGTGGTGCTGGTGCTGGTGGGGTGGCAGAAGGAGGAGGAGGAGGCGGAGCAAGGTCACTCTCGCAAACATGTGTGAGGGGAGTCATCTCCCCAGCCATCCCCTCATTTAGTATTTTGAGGATGACCTCCTCACACATGCTGCGTTGCCCCGCCTCCATACCCGTAAATTTACTGGTAACCAAGGAGGCAAAGGCCTCCTCGTAGGTGGGTGTGGCATAGAGGGAGGCTGAGGCATCTCTGATCAGCTGGAGCGCTGACTCTCCCACCTCCCCCATGTTTTTCGCCCTTCTGTAGGGAAGGCGGAGGGGAGAGACTTGGGAGACAGTCAGGCTCCTACGCCTACCCCCCTCTTGGCTGCCACTACCCCCTGCCTCCTCCTGACTGCCACCTTCCACAGCCACCTCCTGGCCGAGGTCTTCCTGTGTATGAAAAAGGGACATAGTTTCAGTTATTTGTTCATCAAACACACACAATTCTCATCTAGTGACTGTTGCAAAATGTTTTCAAATACAAAACCATACAATTCTCAGCCCTGCAGTTTAGATTCTTCCCAAAAATGTCTCCCACACCACTGTCTGTTGATATGTCAATCACGTTAGGAAATAAGCAATTGGGGATCCTGAATTAACTGAACATCATTCATTATTCCCCAAACTGGTTACAAAACTACTATACCTGGAACAAGCTGGGCACCTGCACATCTTCCATACTGGAAGGCCCAGGTTGGTCCTCGGAAGCCTCACGCGGGGTGGCGTGCGTGGAAGGACGCGTGCAAGGAAGAGTCAAGAGTGACTTCCTGACAGTAGCCTGGTCTTTGAGAAAGTGGAGCCTCTCATAGTACCAGAGCGTGGGGACATGGACATCAGCTGCTGCAGCTCCAGATGCTTGTGACTTCAGGACCTTATTGCGCTCCCGGAAATAGGTAGTCTTCATGTTGGTGATCTTAACTTTTAAGTTTGCCACGGTTGCCATGGGCAGGGTAGGCTTTACAAACGCCACAAGTTTCAGCAGGGCTGCGTACCTCTTTGGTCTGTTGCTATAATCCCTGTGTTTCGCCTGCCATAAGAGGGGGAATTGCCGGTATTTATCAATAAAGTGGGGGAGAAAGCTCACGTCGTAGAAGGCATCCATCACCTCTGCAAGACACAACGCCACACAAAACAATATAAATAATGTCAGCCTAAACTCTCCTAATCTTCTCCATAAAGAAGCCTCAAGTTATAATCAGTCTAGGCTAGTTATGTACCAACGTCAAATTGTACCTTCGTTTGTAGCGATCGTCTCGTGCGTGAGCTTTCTCTCCCCTCGTCTCCCAGATCGTGGCTACGACACAGGCGTGTGACGTTTTATATACAGTGCGCATGCGTCAAACTCCGCCCGCCCCTGACGATCTTTCTCGTCTATTCCCCACCCCTTCTCTTTACGGCGCAGTGGGGAGAGCACATGGCGGGGACACAGCAGGTGCGCCCCAAATATCCCCCCAACGAGGAGGTGGACGAGGAAAGTCCGGAGGCACAAACATCCCGATCCCGGAGCCTGAAATTCAAGGCCTCCAATATGTCATTTGGAGAAATGTTGGAGATGGTGGACATATTGAAGAGGAGCGACTATGATGGGAAGTATGGGCCTTACCTCAACCCCAATGTCCGCAAGGCCAAGATCATGTCTAAAGTTGTGAGGAGGCTGTACAATCATTTTGGGGTACAACGATCCAAGGAGCAACTGAGGAAACGCTGGTCAGACCTGAAACTGAGGGAGGCCGATCAGTACAGAAAGATCAAGCGAATTCTTCAAAAAAGTAAGTAGTTGTGTTTTGTGTTTGATTTCTTGCTTGCATACTGCTCCATGTGGTTTGATTTTTACAAAGTTGTACATTCCAAAATGGCCACTTTCATGTTCGTCTGTGCATTCGATCGTCCTCAGCCTCGATCTTTCTGCCACTGTCATGGTCGTGTGTGTGTCCATTCGATCGTACGCAACCTCGAACGTTCGGCCACTTATAATACGATGTTTGGTGTTTTTTTGGGGGAAAGGAAGTTTGTTCTCCCTAGAAATGTCATCCAGAATGTAAAGCCAATTTATTCAATGTAAAGGAGAGGTCACCCAGTAGCTGTTTACCCATCTGGACTCGAGAGCACTAGTGCTGGGACACCCAAACCCCCTTTTTAGTAGGCTTTTCCACACATGTGCTCCAGTGGATACTAGAGGGGGGTCTCCATCACACAAACTTCTACCAAAAAGCTAGTCAGTTTAGCACCTTTACAAAGTGACTACATTCATGTAGTTGACATTTGTAACTGGCCAAACTAAAATAGTGTCCGTCACTTTCAAGCAATGTTTGTCATTTCCTATTTCTGCCCTCAATAGATTGTGTTGCTAAATCTTCCTTTTGTACATTCTCACAGGGGAGAGAAAACTTGGGCCGTCTGAGGAAACCCCCAAACCAACACCTCCCAAAAAAGGGGAAAGAGCAGAAGCAGAGGAGGAGGAGGAGGAGGAAGGAGAGATCATCGAACTTGGAGAAATTGTCACCACAACAGGTGAGTGTTGGAGAACACAGCTACTGGTAAGCTAATCCATGTATGGCTGCCTCATTTCCAACACCCCATGGTTTTTAGGTGACGTGGATGTTGTGGAAGAAAAATCGCACTTTACCACAGAGAGTGCCCACGTACTCATCGGAGAGATAATGGTCTGCAATCGAGATCTAGATTACATAAAGCAAAACATCAATGATGTTCAACAAAAATTGAAGAACATCATTGATGTTTTAGGAAAAATATGAAAACGCACCAAGTAATTAACACACATTTGTGCCAGCTTCTGAACACATTTGCAACTTAAAAACTGTCTGAAATTTGGAACATGCACACATTGTGTCCACATGTGCTAGCTCCCATCATGGTGGATGAATGCCAACGTTTTTTTGGGGGTGCAAACACTTTACGAACTACGAAAGTGGTTGTGGTGAAGGGGTTGCACCCCCAAAAAACGTCCATTCATCCCCATGATGGAAAATGGCACTTTTGAAGCTTCTAGGCATGTGTTTTACCATCTAATGACCATTTTCAGACCCAAATTGTGTGCATGTTCCAAATTTCCACTTTTCGGGGGTGACCCCCCCATGTGATGAAGGCAAGATCAAACACACTTTGAACATATAGTCATGTCTGATCTTGTCTTCACTTTACAAAGTTGAACTTTCCTAGTTCATAGGTTCTGGTTAGCTCCATGCCTGGTTTTACCAATTGCGGAATGTTTGTAAACAATGTTGTAAATAACCAAGATGTTGTCAGTTTTGGCGTGAAGATTGTAAATGCACTTGTGAAAGTTTTCCAAGTAAACTTTTTTATTTTTCTAAATGTGTGGCTTCCTTATTTAAAAAAACACAATGCATTATGTATGTAAAATGTAAAGGATATGGGGGGCAATGGGTGTTATTTACTAAAGGCAAATCCACTTGGCACTGCAAATTCCTTTCCCAGGGAACTTTTTCTATGCACTTGTAGAGCATAGCGGATTTGACTTATGTAAATGACACCCACAGTGCTTTGTACGAAAACACGGAGCACAGCATTTTTCTGAATACACACATGTCAGACCTGGTGATGAAAAGGAGTATTTTGGGTGTCAGTTATGCAGGACAAACCTTCTCTAGACCAAAGATTAGGTATCAAACACACAACATGAGAATAATCTTTTTGGGAAGAAGAGACTGTTACCTCCTTTTTGCCCAGAAAGTGCATTCCCACTGTCGAAGGCAAAGGGAAAAAATGTCAAGGTAAAATAAGCTAAAAAGAAGACTGAAATGACAAGAAATCATAGGTTGGTTAAAATATCTGATTTATTAAAAAATGCCTCTCACACATCGTCAGGCAGAGCAATGGCCCCCCTACCCACAAAGTACTCCATATATTGGTCCCGGACCACACGGGCATTTAGAGGGGGCAAGCCTGGACGTGCCACTCGAAGGGCTGTGAGGTCCGCATTTGGAGGGCCCTCCACATCTGGGCCAACGGGCACCACATAGTTCCTGTTATGTCTTTTGAGGAAGTTGTGCAATATGCAACAGGCAAGAACTATGTGGTTCAGTTTGTATTCCGCCAAGTTAAATGCCGTCAGGAACAGGCGGAAGCGGCTGGCCAGGATGCCAAAAGTGTTCTCCACCACTCTTCTGGCTCTGGACAGCCTGTAGTTGAAGACCCTCTGGTCCGGGGTGAGGGTCCTCATCGGAAACGGCCTCATCACATGGGGAGTCAACGCAAACACTTCATCTGCGACAAAGACGAAGGGGAGTCCTTCGGCATTCTCCTCTGGAGGTGGCAAGCACAGACTGCCACTTTGGAGACGCCAGTAGAACTCCGTGTGCGTAATGGCCCCACCATCCGATATCCGGCCGTTCATCCCCACGTCCACATACATAAACTCGTATGTTGCCGACACCACCGCCAACATCACTACACTATTAAACCCTTTATAATTATAATAGTAGGACCCCGAGTTGGGCGGTGGGACGATGCGGACGTGTTTCCCATCAATTGCCCCTCCGCAGTTAGGAAAGTCCCAACGGCTGGCAAAGTGGGAGGCCACAGTCTGCCATTCCTGTGGCGTGGAAGGGAACTGTGGAGTGAAACAAGAAAAAAAAATTAGTCACTTTGCACTTAAACATTGCAAGCAGATTAGACAATCAACATCTTGGAACAAGAGCATTGTATAAAATTGGAGGCTGGAAAGTATTTGCACAGAAAAGTAGAGGCTCCCCTTCACAGATGACTCACCCCCCATCAATCCCCCCACTTCTGATGGGCCATTGGCACTAACTAGGGTTGGGGGGGGGGGGGGGGGGTTACAGGTAACCCTCTGCACTTAATTGATTGCCAAATGGCTCAATAATGTGTGCTAGTTTGGCCAGACCCTCACTTAACACTATTGGCAGCCCCCAGGAAAGATCAAATAACAGTTCAACCCCCCCCCCCCCCCCCCAAAAAAAGGCAGGCACATTGTGACATTCTTAAATTACCAAGAAAGCTAATAGGAGGGAAAGAAGACAAAAAATTAGGAAATGGAATGTATGGAGGCAGCCCCTTGCACTACATGCTTTGCTGAATTCATCCCTAAAGATGCCCACTATAAAGAGGTAGGTATATAGTGTGTATGGACCTTGGGAAAGCCAGCAGATAAAGGATTGGTACCATCTGACAGAGCAGTTGGGGGAGGGGGTTCCTAATGAGTTTGCCACCCCCCCCCCCCCCCCAACAAAAAAAAAAATTTCTAAAGGGGCTCGACATGAAGTAAACCACACAGCAAACATTTGTGCATATTTTAGGGGGTGTTTGGGGACAAACAATACTATGCAGCAGACAAAAGACATTGATTAAGTGACTAGGCCATAGGTGTCTATTGGGGCAGAAGAGCATGCTGGGGAGGTAAGTGAAGGGAAAAATGCATGAAGGAGAAAAGGGGCACAGCATATTAGAACATATTGCAATCATGGTAATTAGGGAAGGAGGTCAAAAATAGAAGACATTAGCAAACAGAGCATACATAGAAGGGAATAGTCAAGTAGAAATGTTACCTTAATATAGTCCTCCTGCAGGACCTGAATGATGGCAGAACACGTCTCTGGAATAATGATTCCCAGGGCCTGGGGAGAGATACCTGAAGAGAACTTCAAATCCTGAAGACTTCTCCCTGTCGCCAAGTACCTCAACGTGGCAACAAGCCTCTGCTCCGGAGTAATGGCTTGTCTCATGCAGGTATCCTGCCGGCTGATAAAGGGGGTCAGCAAAGCCAAAAGACGGTGAAAATCGGGGTCCGTCATCCTGAGAAAGTTCCTGAAATCATCAGGATTATTCTCCCGGATCTCACGAAGCAAAGGCATGTGCGAGAACTGGTCACGCTGAAGCAACCAATTCTTGGTCCACATACTCCTCGTCACGCTGTTCATGGACGGGTCTTGGGTCAAAGCTAAAAGCCCCACACCAATTCCGCGTACAGCACGAACTCGGCGACGAGTACGCACGGGAAACATCGCTCAGAAGGTCACAAAAGGTCGGCTGGTCAGAACGGATAAACAGAAAGCACCGATAAACAGCAAGGCCTGAAAGAACGAACTGAATAGCAGAAACGAGCAGACAATAAGCAGTGCAAATCAAAGCGTCCTATATCAAGATATAGGCCGCAATGACCAACAAATGCGAACTGACTACACGCACTAATAAACAGATACGCACGACAAGCACAAACTGAAGAGCAGTAACGATCTGAGTCAGAAAACTGAGAAGCGCGAATCTTAAGTCACCAAACTTCCACTAACTCTCGATTAACACGGGATCAGCAGAAGGAGCCCAACGGGTGCCTGACGTGGTGCTGAACTTCCCTTTTGTAATCTCGTGGACGACGACTTACGTCACGACGTTCTTCCGGACCGGATATTCCGACAACGTAGTCCGACCGTGTGTACGCAACACCAACATCGGACAAAGTACGTCGGACAAAATCCGACCGACCTGGTCCGCGGATTGTCCGAGCGTGTGTATGGGGCTTTACTGTTGGGGGATGGGCTACCACTGACATGACAGCAATCACTGTTCCTGATGACAAGGAGCAGTAGATCTCTGTCATGTCAGTAGCCAGAATGAGGAAATGCCTTGTTTACATACCTGCCACAATTTAAAAAATAAAAACAGAGTGGGGTCGCCCCCTCCTGTATGATCCATGCATGTTTTTAGGCCCCAGTGCATAACTTTGCATTAATCAACATTAAACCTCATTTGCCCTATAGTTGCTCAATTAAATAGGGCATTGAGGTCAGTTTTTAAGTTAGAGACATCCTGTAAAGACATAATTTAACTGCGTAGCTTGATGTCATTTGCAAAGACTGAAATGGTACTTTTAATCCCAGACCCTATACCATTTAAAAATATGTTGACAAGTAAGGGGGTCCCAACATCGAACCTTGAGGTGCTGTTATAGATTGATTTCTGGTCCAAAACCAGAATATATCTGCTATTCTGCCTCTGACTCTAATGCAATATAATGTGCATGCATGCAAATAATCCACACTGAGACAGTGCTCAGTATAAAAGCTCCTCATCAACTCCTTCCTTTATTCAAATTACAACTCTTTTATAGTCAAAGTGACATAAGCAAACGTCATCACATATGTGTGTATATGATTGGTTCCTCTGTATCCTATCCTCTTCCTGTTCCAACATCTGTCTCCAGGGACTGAGTGCATTCCAGGATATGGTCCCCATCTTTTTTAAGCCTCATACACACGATGGGACCGTGGACCAACTTTCCCGTGGATTTTTGTCCAAAGGGCGTTGGCCCCAAGTTGGTATTGCATATACACGATCGGACTTTTTAGGCAACAAACATGAACGTAGTGACGTTTCAACATACTGACGACACTTCAAAAGAGGACGTTCGAATACTCCAGCGCCACCTTTGGTCAACTTCTATATTGTTGTCTGATCTTTTGCATTGGTTCTGAGCATGCGTGTTTGTACTTTGTACAAAAGTCCGTTGGTTTTGTGTACACACGGTCAGACTTTGGTCCATCGGACTTTTGTTGGCAGAAAGTTGGTCCATTCGCACAGCCAACAAAAGTCCAATGAAACCTGGAAAAAATTAGTCCGATGGAGCGTACACACGGTCGGATGTTGGTCCAAAACAGCTAATTTGCATATTGGTTGTCAAAAAGTCTGATCGCGTGTACGGGCCTTAACACGGTGGGAGTGGAGAGAAAAGGGAGTTAGAACATCTGTTTGTACTTTTGAGTAAAGAAAATCTGCTACTGTGCATATGCATATATATTCATATACATAAATATATATATATATATATATATATTCATATACATAAATATATATATATATATATATATATATATATATCACAACAAGAGGGAGAAAATAATAATATTAGAGAGATAGAGAGGGAGACATAATACAGTAATTTTATCAGATCCACTACAGTGCACTACTAATAACTATACAAGCCCTGTGTGTAACAAGTAATAAAAGACGCAGCCTAACCCCACCCAGGCCACGCCCCCAACATGTTTTGCCCCTTCCAGGGTGGTTAGTCATGGAGGTCCCGTATAGTGTGCGTTGGCTACGATTTTTATCTCCTTGTTCTGCGTCTTCCACAAGAAGAATACCACTGTTGTATGCAAATTCTAAATGTTATTAATACACTTCTGTAAAAGTTCACCAAGGACAGAAGTTGTCAAACAAATCTGATTTATTTTTATGAGGAAGCAAGCAAAAATGTAGACAAATGAATGGCTGTGGACATAGTGTACTTGAATTTTGCCAAGGCGCTTGACACAGTTCCCCACATGTGGCTTATGTGTAAATTAAATTAATAATGTAGAAAAATTTAGTTTGTAAATGGATTGAAAACTGGCTAAAAGACCATATTCAGAGAGTAGTGATTCATACTCTGAATGGTTCATGGTTATTAGTGGTGCAGCCTATGGCTCAAATGTATGTTTTTAACATGTTTATAAATGATATAGGGTTTGAGAGTAAAAGTACCATTTCAGTGTTTGCAGATGTCACTAAGCCAGTGTTTCTCAACTCCAGTCCTCAAGCCGCCCCAACAGGTCATGTTTTAGGCTTCCCATTATTTTGCACAGGGGATTTGATTAGTTTCACTGCCTTAGTAATAACCCCAGCTGTGTCATATGAGGGAAATCCTGAAAGCATGACCTGTTGGGGCGCCTTGAGGACTGTAGTTGAGAAACACTGCACTAAGCTAACTCCAACTTACGAGCTGACCTCAATGCACTATTTAATCGGACAATTGTGTGGCAAATGAGGTTTATTGTTGACTCATTTGAGGCTGACACTGTTATTACCTATTACTCCAGGCTCTTTAGTGTATAGTTGCTAATATTTTTATTTCCGTGTTCTGCAGATTACATGAAGTCAGGGTGGACTCCTAGCCTGATCTGCCCCCTCTGTGGAATACACTGCATGGGGGACATAGATACAAGTGCAGAGACCCTAAAGTTGGTTTAGGTTCATACTTATGTGAAAGGTCATATTCTTTGCATGACCTTTTTATAGATAGAACACCTTGCGATGTGTTGAAGTCTCTGATTCTTAGTAAGCTTTTCTTTGCTCATTATTTAAATTCATCATGATAGTAACCTAGAATAGAGTTAGAATTGTGTTGTTTAGGGACTAAAGGGGAATCTGGGATTTGAAGATGGTATTCAACCACTTCAATACCGGCACTTTCACCCCCTTCCTGCCCAGGCTAATTTTCAGCTTGCAGTGCTGTCATACTTTGAATGACAATTGAGCAGTCATGCAACACTGTACCCATATGAAATTTTTATTATTTTTTTCTCACAAATAGAGCTTTCGTTTGGTGGTATTTAATCACCATTTTTTTTGGCGAAATAAATGAAAAAAGTTATGCTTTTCTTCATTTCTATTAATTTTTTTTGCAAATAAATTATCTTTCACCAAAATGTATACTGCTACATTTCTTTGGAGAAAATAACTCAAGTTAGTGTACATTATTCAGTCTGTAGAAAAGTTATAGAGTCCACAAACTATGATATATATATATATACCCAACGTACAATATCTCACAAAAGTGAGTACACCCCTCACATTTTTGTAAATATTTTATTATATCTTTTCATGTGACAACACTGAAGAAATTACACTTTGCTACAATGTAAAGTTGTGAGTGTTCAGCTTGTATAACAGTGTAAGTTTGCTTCCCCTCAAAATAACTCAACACAAAGCCATTAATGTCTAAACTGCTGGCAACAAAAGTGAGTACACCCCTTTTTCCCCACGTTTACCAGTACAATAATCACCTTGGAATTACGTTGGTTACCTACATGCAGACTGACTTTAATATCACCTATGGTACTTAAGCTTACGCTAAAGGGCTTAACAGCCCCTATAAATGCAGGGCACTATAGAAAGAGGCTCTCAACTACCGCTGTGATATTCTTTGTGTACAAGAAACACACTTTTCTGAAATAAATCCCCCAAAATGCACACATAAGAACTTCTCCAAAATATTCCAGGCTAACTACAAGACAAAGAAAAGGGGGGTCTTGGTGGCATTTAAAGACACAACTTCCCTCAAACTACATGCTTCCATACTGGATGAGGGAGGCAGATTTATCATACTAGTGGCGGACATTAATAGTATCACCTATACATTACGAGTTATCTACAGTCCCACCCGTCACCAAATTAGATTTTTACGGAAAACACTGGCTAAAGCACGAGCAATCCAGAAGGGGCAACTTTTAATATGCGGGGACTTCAACATCCCTATGGACCCAGAAATAGACACCGCAACAATAAACTCTGAAAGAAAGACCGGACTTTAAAGCTTTTTACTCCAGGAAGACCTTCATGATCCGTGGTGCTGTCTACACACATTCAAAAGGGATTTTACCCTTTTCTCAATTCCCCATAAGACTTATTCAATAATTGATCTCTTTATTGCTGATAGATGGCTTTTGCAGAAGGTGGTAAAGGCTCAAATATATAATATTTTGTGGTCTGACCACGCACCAATCTCTATTGAAATCTCAGATGGTCACTCAGGTAAAAACATGTCACTGTGGAGGACTTGTGAGTACTTGTAAGCACACACAACCCAGCCTTACCATTGCTCAAAAGGGCCCTTTTTGTCAGGGAATGGCAAAAACAGCAGTTGGCAACCACCCCAAACATGCTTCTAGGTGAAGCCTGACATACAGAGATAAGGCTGGATGCACAGCTAATGCCACGTACACACGACCGACGGAATCAGTCCGTTGGACATTCCGATCGTGTGTGGGATAATCAGATAGTTATTCTTTAAAAAAATTCAGACGGACCTAGAAATAGAACATGTTTCAAATCTGTCCGACGGACTCAATTCCTATCGGGAAAACTGTTCGTCTGTATGCTGGTCTGATGGACCAAATACGATGCAAGGGAAGCTATTGGCTACTGGCAATTGAACTTCCTTTTCTAGTCCCATCTTACGTTATCGCGTTCAAAATGAACAGACTTTCAAACAGACTTTAGTTTGTTCGTGTGTGGGCAAGTCCATTCGTTCGGAAGTCCATCATAACTCCATTGAAAGTCCGTCGGGAAGACCGTCGGACCTTTTCTGACGGAAAGTCCGGTCATGTGTACGCGGCATTAGATAACTTCCCATTTAGAAATCAAACACCCTGGTTGTAGTGATGATCCTGATTGAAATATTCCTTAATTGATAAGTTTCATAAAAAGAATCAGCTGAATTTAACGTATTACTTTTGATTTTTTAACCTGCTTTATTAAGTCTCAGGGATTTTTTTTACGTTTCATGTTCGTTGGTGTATTTTTGGATTTTCTATAGGAAATATTTGTTCACAAAGGCTGTGAATATATACTGTTGACCAAGTGAAACAATATCACTTGCTTTTTATTATTATACATGTGTCAATCAAATAAGACAATTGCATAGCAATTTCTATTATTGACTCTCTCTACAATTCACGTTAAAAAACAGAGGTATTTGTTGATAATAAATGATAATAAATCTACAAGTTTGAGTAAAAAGCTGAGAGTGGCCCATCATCCTATTGGGAAATAACATTGATTCCTTTTCCTTTACACATGCACAGCTCAGACCACATTTACAGCCTGCTCTGTGTGCCGCTGCAATGTGACTCCAAAATGCATGCTTGGAATTGACGTCAGCCTGGCACAGCCATTAAAGCAGCTGAAGATACTAAACCTGGAAGAAAGACCAGGTGAAGATTGAAGCTGTTGGGGACCAGGGAAAGCCATGGCAGCACACCACTGGAGGGCTCTGCTTTTAAAGTGGAGTTGCCCCCAAATTTCTCTCCCTCAAAACTCACCTCTAAATGGCTGTTGCTAGGGGGTCCCTCGTAGTCTGCCTCCTTCAGTGCCTGGGCTGGTGACATCACTTCCCCTGGGCACAGGAAGGGCTCAACTCTGCCCCCTTCTTCTTGTCAATCATCTGGGACACATGACCGGTCCCAGATGATTGCGCGGCCACTCAAGGTGCGCGGCTCCACTCGTGTATGCAAAGTGGGTGCCCGGCTGTGAAGCCACAGCCGGGCGCCCACAGTTAAAATGCCGGCGCCACTGAGTGGAGGGGGGACAAGCAGGGCTTCGATCCCCCACATCGCTGGACCCTGGGACAGGTAAGTGTCCGATTATTAAAAGTCAGCAGCTGCAGTATTTGTAGCTGCTGACTTTAATTTATTATTTTTTTTTTTAATGGCAACACCGCTTTAAGTAAGTCTCATAATGTGCTAGTATGCATACTAATACATTATGGCTTAAAGCTGTCAAGGGACTCATTTTTAGAACAAGAAGCATGACTTTACTACCGCTTTAAGATAGTTTTAATTTCCTTTCTGAGGGCCACAAGCATTCCCTATTTGCTCTTACAGTGAGGCTACCCAGTTGTCATCTGTAAATTTTAATAAACCACTACAGTACTACATCTATTACGAAATTTACTAAAAATTCAACCAAAAACTTTTTTATTCAAGTCAATGTACCATCAAACACATACACTGTGCCATCAAACACAGCCACTGTACCATCAAATGCAGCCACTGTGCCCATCAATTGACGCAACTGTGCCCATCAAACGCAGGCACTGTGTCCATCAAACACAGCCACTGTGCCATAAAAAGCCTCCACTGTGCCCGTCAAATGCTGCCACTGTGCCCATAAAAAGCAGCCACTCTGCCCATCAAGCGCTACCACTGTGACAATCAAATGCTGCCACTGTGCTCCATCAAATGATCCCACTGTGCCCCATCAAATGCTCCCACTGTGCCCATCGAATGCTGCCACTATGCCCCCCGCCCACCGTCTGCCCGGCACTTAGCCTGTCTCAGTGGGGCATCGGGTGACGGCGGTGGGTGGTGAGTGATTTCCTCTATGTCTTCTTCTCCCGTCCTCTCTCCCTGTCCTCTCCTATAATTGGATGCCTGATAGGTGTCCAATCACAGCACCTGTTGTTTCAGCCAACATAACATACCCAAGCACCTGATTGGCAGAGAGGCGGTTCAATGTTAGGAAAGTGAATATTCATTCGCTTTTCTAACACAGCTGGGTGAACTGCAAGGGCCAAGCATGGCACTCACGTTTTACCTTTTTTGATGCCTATTAGAGCCTATGACTCTAATCAGGTGCTTCAAAAACACCCCCCACCGCTGTAATTCAGGCGCCCGGCGCCTGAATAGGGGGTGGAAGGGGCGGCCATGGATAGATTCATGCAATGCATGAATCTATCTATTGGGGACAGAGTGGGTGGCTGGGGAGAGGGGACGGCGCCCGTGCGCCCTTATGGACGCACCGCCACTGATAATAAGTGATGCTGCACTGTTGTTTAAACTGAATTGTAACCAATGTGTCACAAAATAAAGAACGTACTAAAAATGAAAAGGCAATAATAAAGGTGTACACAATGTGGCAGTGTAAACCAAACGTCCAAATAAACTCAAATAACAGATTCCTAACAATTAAACAGGTAAGAGATGATTTGTAGAACAGACCAGGTATTGTATTAAACAATTGTGTGTGTGATTAGTCAATCAATGCTCATAAAGCTAATCAACATACACTAAACGGTGAAGTGAAAGTGTGACACATTAGTCTCAGACGCAATCTCCTTGAGATTAAGGTGAGAAACAGTGGAGTGTGGTGCATTGGTATTGGCTGACTGGCACACAGGAAGTGATGTGGGAAGGAGCTTGATGCTCGTGGATGATTTATTGTGTTCCATCTTAATAAATTAAAGTGTTTGTTTTTATGAATAATTATTTCATTATATACTACACTATATATGCATTCCCCTTCTTCCCTCTACACCTCCCTCCCCCTCTGGGTGAGAGTGAGATTACATTACAGAGGAATCACCATCCACCATCCAGCATTGACTCTTGGGACAACAAGAAGATTACCCTGTAAGGAAATCAAGATCTTTTTAAAACCACTAGCTTTTTATGTAAAGACCCCCAGAAGATATTGCAATCACCAGTTTTCCAATTCTGCCACCTTACAGCAGTAAAGTGAGAGGCCATTTCACACAGAGGTGTCATTGTATGGAATGAAGAGACACCTGTTTATGTTTATCAGGTTTGCATGGTTAAGACTGTAGCACCACACTCCACTGTTTCCCAGATTAATCTCAAGAAGATTGCTTCAGAGACTTGTTATGCATCACACCTTCACTTCACCGTTCAGTGTGTGTTGATCAGCTTGATGAACAGAAAGTATATTTCTCCTCTTAAGCAGCTCAGTGTGTAATGAATGATGTTCTTGGTATTCTCATTGGTGAAGGCACCAGGGGTAGGGTGTAAAACCAGCTGGAGGTATTCCAGTGGATACATTTCATCAATGCCATTTTTTTTTTACCCACGCCCATTAAGTACAGCATGGAACAGCAGTGCTTAATTGTGAACATATGAAACTCACTAGAAGTGAACTAGTAGGTGGTTCTTTAGTATAGCTAATAGTATATTTGTGGGTTATGTTTTTCAAAAACAGAACTTTAAGCAGAATCCTGATGAAAAATGTGTATCTCCATCCATACACGTGTAAAACAAATAAAATAATACATAGATGAATAAAGTTGTCATACTGAATGTAGAAGAAAAATATGATATACTTTCTCAGACCTACAGTATATCATAGTGGTTAAAAGGGCACAATTTCAAGAAAAGAATTGCTTTTTTTAATAGCAGTGTTCTTGGACTTAGGTTGTGAAATATATAATACAGCGTTTGAAAATACAACACTTTCTAAAAACTCGCAGTATGACTGTAACAGAGATTTACCACAGTGTGTGTGTGTAAAATGAATCAGGCTAATCTAGGATGCGCACTAGGAAAATGTTGCTGGCAGGAGATGAAAAATCCTGGAGTGTGTTCTTATACTACAAAATTCATTTTAGCTTAAAATGTTGATAACTTTTACAGGCAGTGAATTGGAACTGTAAATCTCTATTTTAGCCTTTTTATTGCACATATCACATGTGCCAGGAGAAGTCATTCCATACTGTATTCCATCCAATATTTCCATCTAATTTCCTGGTGGAAAGAAGTAATCACAGATGTCAAGTTGCACTAATGATTTTGCAGATAACTTATCTTTTTATTGAGTTGACATGTGACCTTTCACCCAATCGAATTCCACCCTTTGCTTAGTCAACCATTAGTACAAGCATTGAAAAGTGATCAACAACTACATTTAGCACCATGTATAGCAAAAATCCAAGGTGTACTTCTTTCAGCCCAGGCAGTGTCAGCTTAATAAAGATTTAGGCATGAGATTCAGGTTTACCACTACCATGGATTTGCAGTAAAACTTGTGTGTTTGAGAGTCATGATCCCATAGAAATAAAACAGGAATTGGCCAGACCAATTTTTTTTTTTTGTAACCATAATGCATTTGTATGATCAGTTAGCTTAGAAGGGCCGCTAGGGGGCTTTTGGATAAGCCAGACCCCACACAATAAAATGGTGAATTCAACACAGACATATTGACAATCTGCTTTATCTGTGATAGGAAAAGCATAGGGAGTGCTGCTGACAAACTGCACATCAAAAGATTAGTGTAGGGCTTGTAGGCGCTATAAGGCCTGTTTAAGTGTTTGTTAACCCAGAAAAAAAAGGATCCTGTTCCCTTAAAGTGGTTGTAAACCCTTACATACCACTTTGACCTACAGGTAAGCCTAGATTAAGGCTTACCTGGAGGTCCAAGAAATATCTCCTTAACCTATACGGTTAAGGAGATATTTTACAAAAAAAGGGCACCGCTGTCTACGGCATGCGCGCCGCAAGTGAAGGCAAACATGCCGTCACTTACGGCTCCCGCGTGCATGCGCCGGAGTGACATCATCGCTGCTCCGGCCACTCACAGCACCGGAGCAATGATACCCGGAAGGAAGATGGGTGCTTCGTGCAACAGGGGACAGCGGTGACATTGCTGGCTTCTGTGTCAGGTAAGTGACACATAATGGGCTACTATGCGATGCATAGTAGTCCATTATGCTTTACCTTTGCAGGGAAATAAAGCGGAAGTAAACCCATCAGGGTTTACTTCCTCTTTAAGGCCCCTTTCACACTGAGGCGCTTTGCAGGCGCTAAAGTTCTAGAAATAGCGCCTGCAAAGTGCCTTCAAACAGCCGTTTCTGTGTCTTCAGTGTGAAAGCCCAAGGGCTTTCACACTGGAGTGGTGCGCTTGCAGGACGCTGAAAAATGTCCTGCAAGCTGCATCTTTGGTGCGCTGTAGGAGCCGTGTATTTACCACTCCTAAAGCGCCCCCTCCCATTAAAAACAATGGGGCAGCGCTCCGAACCCGCCCGCAAAGCGCCGCTGGAGCGCCCCTTTTTGGGCGGTATTAACCCTTTTTCGGCGGCTCGCGGGGGTTAAAACCGACCCGCTAGCGGCCAAAATGCGCCTGCTAAAACGACGGTAAAGCGGCGCTAAATATAGCGGCGCTTTACCACCAGCGCACCTAGCGCCTCGGTGTGAAAATAGCCTAAGGCATGTTATACAGCACAGTGCTTATGCTGTGTAATTTGGCCTCCTGTAACACCTGAAATACCTGGCTGCCTCCGTCATATGCAGCCTGCTCTCCTGTGTCTCCTCTGTCCTCATCCCCCCTCCCCTCTCTGTCTGCTCATACCAGTGCCAACCCCCCCCCCCCCCCCGCTGTTGCTGCTGCTCTCATGTCTGCAGCTAAATGATGTAATCCCCTCTGTACCATTATAATAAGTGTTCCTGTGTAATGTAAAAAAATCTGCCGATCTGTACCTATATAAGCTTGGTTCCCAGCGCTCAGCTGACTGACGGTGTTCACATTGCCTCTCTCTCTCTCCTCTCTTCCCCTCCTCCTCCCGCCTGACGTCAGCGGGGGGGCTCGGCCCCGCTCACTGGAGCTGTGAGCTGAGAGAGAGAAGAGAGCCTAGGAATCAGCTGAGTGATGGGAACCGAGCTTATATAGGTACAGATCGGAACATGTATTACATTACACAGGCACAGGGACACTTATTATTATAGTACAGAGAGGATGGGAGGATTTTGTTAAAGTGGGTTACCACCCACTTTAAATCAGATGTGAACCTTTACTGAATGTCATATAGATAGCAAAATGTTGTGTATCTTAGAGAATTGGGGAATATAGGAGGGGAGGATTTATTTTTTCATTGTTACATCTTAATTCTTCTGATTTCCTGTAGCCCTTACAGCCTATCCCTGCCTATACAGTATGTACTACAGCAATTACAAGGTGCACATGTGTTTTGCCATGTTTTTTTCACAAGCCTTTTTTTATTTAAAGCAGAGTTCTGCCCCCCCCCCCCCCCCCAGGCAAAATATTAGAAGTCAGCAGCTACACATACTGTAGCTGCTGACTTTTACTATTAGGACAATTACCTGTCCTAGAACCCAGCGATGTCGGCACCCCAGTCAAAGTTTCCATCAGCTCTCGGGTGCTGCTGCTGCTGCCATTCATGGCAAGGGAAACTGGCAGTGAAGCCTTTCGGCTTCACAGCAGGTGCCCTACTGAGCATGTGCAAAGTACGCTGCGCTTTCTTAATGGCCCATCAGCGGGGGAAGGAGGAGGGGGGCTGAACTTCTGGTGAGATCTCCTGGAAGTGTGGATGGGTACCTGTCAAAAACAGGTACCCGCTCACCCCTGAAAGGGGCACAATGTTGCACCGAATGGGGGTGGAGGTAGATAAGAGGAGCTTCGACTTTTGGGTGGAACTCCGCTTTAAATGGTGACAACAATGAAATATACCTGAGCAATGTGCATCAGCACAGATGCTTGAAGTGGTATTAAACCCAAAACCAAATAAGCAATATATTGCAGCTTACCAATCATTAGATAGGGTGGCCATATTAGTTTTCCTTTTTTATCTTGTGATCAAGAACAAAAATCCTGTATTGGAGTGCCTCCACTCTGGATGGATGAGCATAGTAGTCACATCTGGACAGCAACATTGTCCTTCTGGGGGGAGGGAAGTGATAGATGTACTAGCAGATTTACATGGGATAAAGGCTTTACATAAATAAATAAAAGCTGATCATTGTAAGCACCCCTGTCAGTGTTAAAATGGTTTGTCTTATCCCTGTAACTGATGCATCTGCTTGTTATCTTAAAACATAACAGACTTCACCTGGTGCAAATAAAGGAAAGAAAGCTTAAAAACTAAAAACAAATGCAGCTTTCACATATATGAATTGGCAAGCTGCAATATACTAAATGCTTTATTTTGTGTTTAATACCCCATTAAAGTTTTCCTGGGGAGAACATTAAAAGGTTGGTTAAAGAAAGGAGATTGAAGCAGAAGGGGACAAAGTGTTTTCACTAGGTATGAGGGAATCTGGAAGGATTCAGCTTGAGCTGGATTCAGTGAGCCAGCAGGAAGTCTGTGAACCCCACACTTAGGCCCCTTTCACACTGGGGCGGTGGGTGCGTGGGCGCTAAAACGCTGCTATTTTTAGCTGTGCTTTACCGCCAATTTTGCGTCACTATTCGGCTGCTAGCGGGGCGCTTTTACCCCCCGCTAGTGGCCGAGAAAGGGTTAAAACCACTGCAAAGCGCTGCTGCATAGCCGTGCTGCCACATTGATTTCAATGGGGAGGAGCAGTGTATACACTGCTCCTTCACCGCTCCAAAGATGCTGCTAGCAGGACTTTTTTTTACCATCCTGCTAGCGCACCACTCCAGTGTGAAAGCCCTCAGGGCTTTCACATTGGAGACACAGCAGTGGCTCTTTAAGGGTGCTTTGAAGTGATCGGTGATCAATTTTTAGCGTTGTAGCCAGGGCCAGACTTACCATTGAGCTTGACTGGGCTCAAGCCCATGGGCCCCGCCCAATAGGGGGCCCCGCGGGCCCCGCCCATTTACGTTTTAAATATTTTCAAATTCGTTACAATTTATCTATCATTTCATCCATTTTTATTGCTTTTATTAATCTCCTGGTTCGTTTTTAATTATTACATTGTTTACCGTGTATATGGTTGTTTCCGCACATCCGGCCACTTCCCTTAAGCATGTGTGTATACATGTCTGACCTTGTGAATGGTCAGCTAGATCGGATGAAACAGCGGATGCAGTGAAACACGTCATCTCATTGGCCACAACGTCACTTCCAGTCCGCTTGCATTTCACCTTGGAACACACTTCCGGCCTCCTTCTTACGGTTCACGGACGCCATTGATACTGCATGGCGTGCAGGTCACTCGACGGAAGGAGGGGAGCACTAGGACAGTCACCATCATCTGTTTGCCTATATGCCATATGCTGTTACAAGTTTGCTGAGATTCAAAGGACAGCACAGGACTTCACGACTTTGATCACCGATCACTTATTTATATATTTCCTCTTTTGTTACACTTGGGACAATTGTCAAGCATCACATTTTTTATTCATTTATTTTTATATATATTTTTTGATCCATCTATATATTTTTTATCCATCTACTTTTTTATCCATCTATTTTTTCATTGTTTGGGATTTTTGTGCACTTGCACCACAATTTTCAGGAGGACACAAATAATCGATTGTTGTATATCACTAATATTTATGCATTTTCTATATTATTGTAGCACAGAGTCACTTTTAATTTATATTTATGCTTTCTTGCCTGTTATTTATAATTGTTACACATAATTTTGCTCATGAGGTATTGCACAGTCATTTCATTTATTCTATTTTGAATGGAGTTGCCTTAATATCTCTTTTATTTCTATATACATATATATATTTTTTAGTCTAATGCACATTCACTTTTACCATTCATACGTACCCATCCGATATTTATATATTTATATCATTTTATCCTGCTCGCCCCATATTTACTCTGAACAGCGCCACCATCCCTTTATTTAATACTATGTCACTGTTGAGGCCACATGGAAATACTTTCACCCTGGTTTACAATATATACAGTATATATATATATATATGCCTTTTTAAACTATAGTTTGCCTATTAGCCCTTTTTTCGGTGGGTGATGGGCATCGCCAATCATTATTGATATGAATTTACATTGCTGGTCAATGTGATTCATGGTAGACACACTGTGGGACATTTATTTTTCTTTTATTGTTAAAAAATGTGTATATGTGCTTTATTTACATGTTTTTTTGTGACTGAGTAGGAATATTATTCACTCATTCATACTTAAAAAATTCACTCATTCATGCTTAAAATCGATACCAGGCATGGAAGGTCTTGTATAAATTAAAAGGGGAACCCCCATGCCATATTTTGTGTGTGGGGTCCCCCATTAACATTTACTCCAGCTTCTAGCGATGCATGGAGTAGCTCCTGATTATAGCAGCTTCCACTAAGCTTGCAGAAATCCACTTATAAAACCCGCTAGCAGCCCCCCACCATTCTGTCTCACTCCCTATACCTCTGGGCTCATCTCACAGATCAGTACCTAGAGAGAAGCAGGTCCCACTCAGGCCCACCATCCCACCAACCAAGTCTCAACACACAGCACAGCAGATGAGGCTGACATTGAGCACAGAGACAGCAGTCCTCAGCTTCCAATCCAGCCCACTATAGGGGATAACCCTGCATGAAAATAACATAGACTGCCTCTCCCCCACCATGACAGTTCCTGTGGAGAAAGACGTTCCTGCAGGCATAAATCAGCTCAAGAAGGAGATATGAGATCACTCCCAGCATTTAATGAAGCAGAACTCAAGAGGGTTGATTTTCTAAAACTTAAGAGTGCAGAATCTGGTTCAGCTCTGCATAGACACCAACCAGCTTCCTGTTTTTTTTGTCAAAACTTAAATAAAAAAGCTGACGTTAGAAGCTGATTGGCTACCATGCACAGCTGCACCAGATTTCGCACTCTCCAGTTTTAGTAAACCCCATGGTCTTCGTATTAGAGAATTAAATTTATCAAGTGCACACCACGGTGCAACAGCAGACCAAGATCCACCAATTCTTGCCAGAGAAAATGGAGGGCCTAGAAAATTGCTCTTAGCATAAAAATCTGTGGGTTATGGGCCTGCCTGAATCCTATAAGGCAACCTCGCTCTTGGATTTCTGTGCCACATGCGTCCATAAGACCCTGGGGCTAATCTCCCCTTGTGTGGTGGAATGAGCTCACTGTTTGGGTGCCCCTCCAATGAACATCCAACACATAGCCCCGTGATTGTGAAAAATCTGAATTAGACCGACAAATTAACCATCTTGTAACACGAACAACCTTCTTTAGCAATTCATGGTGTCAAACATTTTCTTGACTATTCATTGGAGGTTTCACACAGATGCAAAGCCTTTCAGGACATCTTCTCTATGCTATTCCAAAAGCAAATCAAATTCACTCTGGTGTACCCGGCTGTATTGTACCTCCCCTTGCCTAATGGCAAACAACTTAATTTTCTGCATTTCTTTAAGGCAGAAGTTTTTTTCTTTAATTACTCAACTCTGACACCTCAGGCAACCCTGTTTCATGAGATGGATCAACACAGCCCCAGAAAGGGTCCTCCAAAATGTCCCAGATTCTCCACAACGAATGGTCACTCCAAACAATATAGACAGTCTCGTTTGGTTTATCAAGAATAGATCCCATTTATTATAGAATTCTTTATGCTAGGAATCTTGTGAATGTTCTACTACCAGTTATGTTCACGCTTTTACTCAGGAACCCCATGCACCTCACCAAAGCTGTTATTATTTTACCATGGGGGGACTCTCTTTCTCTTTTACTTGGCAGTTCCCTCAGAAATTGTTTTACTTCTGGCCCAGCTGTCATAAATAATCCTTCCCTTGTAAGCTCTTGGGAATTTTAACACTATTGAAGTTCCATGTGGAAAACATTGAAGTCAGCGCTACTTCAGCTTTCATTTAGTGTTAATATTTTTTGTTATGGGACTGTTTCTTTATTGGTTTATCCAGACTTTTCTATTCTTTTTCATAGACTAGTTGATGGAGAGTGTGATAAGTCTGAAGCATTATGGGTGGAATTGTACGTATATGTGTATGGGTGTGCATACTACAAAGGTTACCATTGGAGTTTGTTATAGACCTCCCAGTGTTAATGAGGAGGTGGAGACACAGCTTCATGCCCAGATAGAAAGTGCTGCAAGGGCTGGGACAGTGTTAATAATGGGGGATTTTACCTACCCAGAAATTGGTACTGCCATTACAGTTAAATGGCAGTTAAAGGGCAGACAATGTTACGGTCCAGTTTATTGAGACCCTGACTAGGAATGATGCTCTGCTGGACCTGGTAATCTGAAACCATGCAGAGCTTATTACCAATATTAACCCCTTTAGGACCGAGACTCTTTTTGAGATTTGTTGTATGCAAGTTAAAATAATTTTTTTTGCTAGAAAATTACTTAGAACCCCCAAACATTTTATATATTTTTTCAGACACCCTAGAGAATAAAATGGCGGTTGTTGCAATACTTTATGGCACACCGTATTTGCACGGCAGCCTTACAATCTAATAAGAAAAAAAAAAATAGGACAACAGTAAAGTTAGCCCAATTTTTTCTTTTTTTATACTGTGAAAGATAATGTTATGCAAAGTAAATTTATACGGAATATGTCATGCTTCACAATTGACCCTTAAAAATCTCCATAGGCGATGATTAAACATTTCTACAGGTTAAAAATTATGAGTTACATAGGAGGTCTTTTGCTAGAATTATTGCTGTAATTTTAACGATTGCAGCAATACCTCACGTGTGGTTTGATCACCGCTTTCATATGCGGACGCGACTTACGTTTGCGTTCGCTTCTGCAAGCGAGATCAGTGGGACGGGGCACTTACATTTTTTCTTTTTTGTAACACAGTCCTTTTAAAACAAAAAAATTTGGGTCACTTTTATTCCTATTACAAGGAATGTAAAAATCTGTTAAGCAGGGGAAACTATCGGAGCATGGCGGAAGGCACCTCTCCCGCCGCCAATAAAAGTGATCTTGCGGAGAATCTGCATCGGAAACCACTTTTATCTGAAAGCGGACAGCACGTCGATGAAGAAAATACCAGGGTTATGGCAGCTATCTGCCGCCATAACTCCGGTATTCTACGTCAAAGTACCGACGTACAATGACAGCGGTTTGTGGGAAGTAGTTAATATAAAAGAACATCTGGGTAGCAGTGACCATACCATGATTTAATTTAATGTTGTAAGCAACAAACACATGTGGGAAATATAAAAAAAACACTTGACTTTAAGAGCAAATTTTCCAAAGATGAGGGCTGCTCTCCAAGACTTAAGCTGGGAGGGAATATTGGCATAAATGAATACAGAACAGAAATGGGAATTCTTCAAAAAGTCTGTATGCAAACTCACTGCAAAGTATATTCCCATCGGCTCCCAGACAAATTTAAAAAAGCTAAAAATAATAAGAAAAGGCCTTTTAAAAAAATATAAAAACGAAGGAACACTATCATCATTTAAATGTTACAAAGTATATATCAGAATATGTAAAAAGGAAATCAGGGATGCAAAAATTCAAAAGGAATGACAGATTGCAAAAGATAGTAAGACAAACCCCAAAAAATTCTTCAAATATATTAATAGTAAAAAAGGTCTGGTCTGAGCATGTAGGCTGTTTACAAAATAATCTGCAGTAGGTGACTGGGGACATAGAGAAGGCAAATCTATTAAATACATTCTTGCTCTGTGTACGCAAGTCCATGGTATTGATACAGCCCCAAATGATCTACAATGGCTCAAAAGTAATATGGTCCAGAAATATTTATACAGAATAAAGGTGGATAAAGCACCTAGACCAGATGACATACACCCACAGATCCTAAAATAATTGAGCTCTGTCATTCCAAAGCCATTGTTTTTAATTTTTAGGGACTTGTTATTGACTGGAATAGTACCACTGGATTGGCGTAGGGCCAATGTGGTGCCTATATTTAAAAAGGTTCAAAGTCTTTACCAAGTAACTATAGACCTGTTAGTTTAACTTCTATAGTTGGAAAGATACTAGAGAGTTTAATAAAAGACCATATAGATGAGTTCTGTAAAAATTCTGTAGATGTGTAAGGTAAAGTCTACAGGCTTGGAAAGATCAGTTTATAAATGGATAGAAAACTGGCTAAAAGACAGAATTCAGAGAGTAATGGTTAATGATTCTAAAGCCCCATACACACGGTAGGATTTTCCGATGGATTCTGTCCTATCGGACAATGTTGTCGGAAAATCAGACCTTGTGTAGGCACCATCGGACAGTTTCCATCAGATTGTCTGACGGACAAAGTCCTATCTCCTGCTGGATAGATTTTTTGACAACAAAGTCCGATCACACCAAATCCGATCGTGTGTAGCGAATTCCGACCGGACAAAGTGCTACGCATGCTCAGATCACATTACAAGACCAAAGCTATTGGCTACTAGCCTCTACGTAGTCCCGTCGTAGGCAACAAACGTCACCACGTTCAGAATGATCGGATTTTCCGACAACTTTGTCCGACCGTGTGTACGCAAAACCAAGATCAGACAAAGTATGACGGACATGGTCTGACGGACCTGGTCCTCGGATAATCCGCGCGTGTATATGGGGCTTTACTCTGAATGGTCTAAGGTTTTTAGTGGTGTACTCCAAGGTTCAGTGTTGGCACTTTTACTTTTTAATATATTTATAAATAATATAGGGTCTGGAATTAAAAGTATAATTTCAGTCTTTGCAGATGACACCAAGCTATTCAGTGGAATAACATATAGTAGGTAAGGTTGAATAAAGACAATAGTCCATCCAGTTATACCTGTGTAGGTGTACGTGTGTCAGTGTCGATAATCATTTCCCATATCCCTCTATATTGTGTTCTTTAAGATGGATGTCCAAGAGTCTTTTACAAATATCAATACTCCCCGCTGACACCACTCCACATCCTTACCGCCCTGACAGTAAAAAAAACCCTTATTTTAAACAAAGAATTTTATTATGTTTGAAAAAGCATATACACATTAACAAATAACAATGTCAGGATACAGAGCCAGAATATACAGAAAAATAACAAGCAGAGCAAAACTCCGTCATATGTGAAACCTAAAAGAAATAAGGCGAAGGATGAGGAGATACGAAATGGTACCTGGAGGACCTACATGAGGGAAGCGAAAGGAGAAGGTCTGCTTGGCAGCGTAGCAAACAGCGACCCCCCACCATCAGGCACCCCGAATGGGAGCAAACTGTGCCCGATAGGGGGGATCTCCGCCGCCCCACCACCCAGCCTCATTATCAAACATCAACAGTTAGAGCCTTCTCCATTGGTCTGCCAGTAAATAAGGAATCATCCTAACGTAGGGGCATGACATTGTTCCAATAAACTACAACCAGGAAGGGGAGCAGAGGGAGGGGAATGGAGGAAGGGAGAGCGAGAGGGGGGAAGAAAAAGGAGGAGAAAGAGAAAGCTGAGGAGAGGGAACATCAATTTCGGGAAACAGACGGTTCAGGGAGGTATTGAGTTAGTGAGCCATGGCGCACCAATATAAATGGCCCAGGGTTCCCATGTGGATTCAAACACCCTAACTGTGTCAGAGATAATGTTGGATAACTTCTCTTGTGACATAATCCAAGATACTTTCCTGATTACTGCTGGGAAGGAGACCCTGGGTTTTTTCCAGGCTTTAGCGACCGTAAGTTTGGCACCTATAAGTATAAACCTAATAAGTCTACTAGAGGCTTTGGATAGGTCTGGGATGTGAGCATTGAGGAGGGCCACCATGGGAGATCTGGGGATCTGGCGTCCCACAAGCTTATCGATCAAGTTAAACACTTTTCTCCAAAACAATCGTATTTTGGGGCACTCCCACCAAACGTGAGACAAGGTTCCCACTAGAGTACACCCCCTAAAGCACATGGGGTTTGCTGTCGGGAAGATTGAGGCGAGACGCGACGGGGTATAGTACCATCTGGAGATGATTTTCAGGCTCGCTTCTATTAGCGTAGTGTTTAGGATACCCCTAAAAGAGTTGAAGCTTGCTTTCTGCCAGGTCCCCAGATCCCAGTTGAACTGGAAGTCTGACTCCCAGCGTTGCATGTAAGGAGACTTAGTGTCCGGCAAGGTGAGCGATGAGTAGACTGTCGACACACCCCCCCGCTGGTCCATGGACTGACCGCACCAAATTTCATATTCCGTGAACTTTGGGGGAAGTGGTTTGTCCCTCCAAAGTTTGTGTAGAAAGTTTGAAATCTGTCTAAATCTGAACTTTTCAGAGTCAGGTAGTTCTAATTTCTTGATGCAATAAGCAAGGGTGATAGGGCCTGAATTCGTAAAAAAGTGTCCGATTCGGTACAGCCCCTTATCCAGCCACCATCTGAATGCTTCTATATTTTGTCCTGGGGGGAAGGCAGGATTATGAAATATGTGAGATAGAGGTTTGTAAGCTGAGACCAGAGCTGTATTGGAGCGTACAGAGTCCCAGAGGGCAAACATATGTGAGAGGGTTGGGGCCATAATTGGGGGGCGCGCTTTGGGGTTCGACCAGAGGAGGTAATCCAGAGTGTTATGAGGCACAGCCTGCCTTTCTAAATGGACCCAATCCGGTTTTTCATATTTGGAATAGATCACAGAGAGTTGTGCGATTCTGGCTGCTATGTAGTATTTGTATAAGTTGGGTAGTCCCACTCCCCCTTTCTGTCTATGTAGATACAGCGTTTGTTGCGGAATCCTATAGCCGTTTGAACCCCAGATGAATTTAAGGACCTTGCTTTGGAAAGATTTAATGTGATCCTTCCTGATGGGGATTGGTAGAGACCTGAAGAGATAGAGGAGTCTGGGGAACAGCGTCATCTTTATTGAATTGACCCTCCCGAGCCAAGAGATATTGTATTTAGACCATGAGTGGAGATCCAGCTCCAATTTCCGGTACATGGGAGGATAATTAGTGCCATAAAGGTCCTCTGTCTTGGCCGTGAGTGCAATACCGAGGTATTTAATGGAGGAAGTGTTCCAATGGAATTGAAAATGCTTCCGTAGGGATTCGACCGTGGAAGGGCGGAGTGAGACGTTAAGTGCGTGTGACTTGTTATAGTTAACCCGGAGCCCAGAAATTTTAGCAAAGTCATCTAGGGAGTGGCAGAGATTAGGTAGAGTAGTGATCGGGGAGGTGAGGAAAAGGAGTATGTCATCTGCGAAGAGCCCGCATTTATGGATCTGAGATCCGCATTTGACTCCTTGAATATTGGGGTTTTGTCGGATGGAGATGGCAAGTGTTTCTATGGCTATGGCAAAAATCAGGGGAGACAATGGACAGCCTTGTCTAGTCCCTTTAGCTATGGTTATAGGTTGGGAGTAGTGACCCTGAAGTTTGATCCGGGCAGTGGGATTGGAGTATAGGGCACGTAATAGTCCCATGAAGTTGTCGCCAAAGCCCCAGCGTTTCATGATCTCAAAAATATATGGCCAGGAGACTGAGTCGAAGGCTTTTTGGAGATCTAGGGAAAGAAGCATCCCAGACTGTTTAGGGCCCCCGTCCCAACCTGTTTGGAGGATAGATACTATGTCTATTGCTCGTCTGATTTGATCAGGACCCTGTCTGCCTGGGATGAACCCCACTTGATCCCTGTGAACGTAACGGTTAATGAAAGAAGCCAGGCGGTTCGCTAAAATTTTGGTTAGGATTTTCAAGTCGCTATTTATGAGAGAAATTGGTCTGTAATTCCCGACTTCTTCCGGGTTTTTGTCTGGCTTAGGGATTACAGCAATGAAGGCTGTGTTGAGATGGGGATCGAGTGGAGTTCCCATTGTTTTAGAGTTGAGGAATCTAGTGAGATGAGGGGCTAGGGCAGATGGGAAAGTCTTGTAATATGAATTGGAGAGACCATCCGGACCTGGTGCCGAATTAGATTTTAGGGCTTTAATAACTTCCTGGACCTCTTCAGTGGAGAAGGGGGCTTCCATTATTGCCTTATGGTCCGCAGATAGAGTGGGGATAGGGATCCCGTCAAGATACTTCGAGATGTTCGGCTCATCAGAGGCGTCATGGCGGCTATAAAGTTTGGAGTAGAAATCGTGGAAGGCCTCTAGGATTTTGGAGGGGTTAGATGACGTACCCTGTCCCGGTATTCTAATTTTGGGCATCACATAGGAGCGGAATTTGGGAGTCAATTTGGAAGCTAGCATGGAACCTAACCTATCACCCTGGGTATAGAATTTATTTTTGCTCCACCTTATTTGTTTTTCAGCCTTCGCAGTCAATAAAAGGTTAAGTTCAAGTCTGGTTTTGTCAATTTGATGTTGTAATGATGGCGAGGGAAATTGTTTGTGCTGAGAGCGTAAGGAGGTATATTCAGCTTCAAGTCTTTTAATGTCGGCTGTCCGTTCCCTTTTAATTTGTGTCGATAGTTTGATAAATTCACCCCTGATAAAAGTTTTGTGGGCTGCCCACAGGGTTTCCGCTGATATTCCTTCGGTATTGTTAAGAGAGAAGTACTCGGAAAGAGACTTCTCTAACAACTTTATTCTTATTGGATCCGAAAGCAGGGATTCGTTCAATCTCCAGTGACCAAATCCCGGCTTCCGATATTGTCTGTGCAGGGATAGAGTAACCAGTGAATGGTCAGAAAGGACGGTGTCTGTGATTCTCGATGAAAGGATCCGGGGGACATCTCGGGTCTGAATTAGGAGATGGTCAATCCTGGCATACAAGTTATGGGGGGCGGAGAAATGGGAAAAGTCACGTTTACCCGGGTTTAATTCTCTCCATGCATCTGCCAAACCTTGAGCATGGATGAGTTTAGCTATCTTTAGGCTTTCCTTGGTGGGTCTGGTGAGTTGGGAGGAAGGGGGTTTGGATCGGTCTAAAGCCTGGTCAAAGGCGGAATTAGAGTCTCCCCCGAATATGACCGTGCCCTCCAGGGATGGAGAGAGAGAATCAAACATATTCTTAAAAAAGGTCGCTTGACCTTTGTTAGGAGCGTAGTAGGAGATGAGGGAGAAGAGGTTGTCTTCTATTGTCCCCTTAACAAGGATATATCTGCCCTCCGGGTCTCTTAATACTGAGTTTAAGATAAAGTTGCAGTTTTTGGCAAAGGCAATAGCTACCCCTTTAGTTTTGTTGTCGGCGCTGGCCAAATAGAAGTTGGGGAAGTGGGCGTGGAGGAATTTGGGGCTGTACCGAATCGGGAGGTGTGTTTCCTGAAGCATGACAATGTCAAGCCTGGAGGATTTGTATAAGTTGAATAGCTTCTTCCGTTTCGTGGGGGAGTTCATGCCCTGTACGTTGTGGGTAGCTATTTTTAAGGTGTTTTGCGTGCTGTCAGCCATGGAATTTACCGGGGTGAGTGTGTGAGTGTCTACCATCACTTACCTTGGCATGTCCCGTACTGTCGTGGAAACGAGGAGAATCGTTTGGTCTGCTGTTCGTCGGCGTCCCCAAATGTGCACCTCTTACGAATGTTCTCACTGAAAGAAAAACAAGGGTAAATTGATGTTCCAAGAGAGAGAGGGGGACAGAGGGAAGAGAAGAGAGGAAAGACAAAGGGCTCAGCATTCTCCCTCCGGGGTAGAGAAAGACCCAGGGGGAGAGGCTGGAGTAGGAATACCTCCTGCGCTTAAAAGCGCGGGAAGTAACAATAAAAAATAAAGAAAATAGCTCCATGCCAAAATCGGCCTGGAGGTCCTATCCCCACGAATCCGGAAGGGAATCAAAGGGATAGGAGGAGGCGCATGTGTACCACCCCCGACCAAGGCAATTCAGGACTGCGGGGATAAAAAAACATTAAAACATAACTGAAAACAGTCCTGATGATAACAGAACGTCTAACAGAGAAAAGGTGCCGAATGAACCCAAGATAGTGGAAGTTGGCATTGTTGGAGGGGGTTCGGGACCCCTACTGAAGAGAAACATTTTTCCTGCTTGGTAACGCATCCCAGAGGAGTGTTGTAGAGAGAGTCATTGAGAAACAAATCCTCTGGACCCAGCCGGGTTCAAGAAGAGAGGTCGTAGACCTTGGAGCATTAGGGTGTTAAATTTTATGTCGTTACCCCATGCTTTGAGACAGTCCCTTAGCGTTCTTTCACAAGGGGAAACTGGGGTGCAGGGGTTGCTCCAAGGGCCGTAACCTTTGCGGTAGAGCAAAGAGATCAGGTTCGGGGCGAGTGAATGAAAGATAGTCAATTTAGAAGGAAGTCAACTCGGAATGTCGTCCGAGTCCTAGAAAGTGAAGAAACTTCATTCGGTCTGCTTTCAAGGAGGACCATGTTGTGTTGATCTGCGGGTCTTGGACTTGTTCCATAGGGGAGTCAGTGGGCTCGTTGGAGGTGGGCGTTTGTTGGAGACTGCCGTGGGGGTGGAGGTGTCCATATCTGCTTCTTGGGTTATAACTTTTAGTTTAAGGAGTAGGTTTTCACCCGCGGTAAAGTTGGAGAAGGAGTATTCTTGACCTTTCAAGGAGAACTTAACAGCAAAAGGGAAGGACCATCTGTATTTGATTTCCTTCTTTGATAGGGCTTGCAGAAGAGGTTTCAGGGTCCTTCTGCGTTGGATGGTGGAGGGTGCAAGATCAGCAAATATTTGCACTGGGTGGCCCTGACAAGTCACCTGAGATGCGGTTCTTGCCTGCTTCATTATTGCTTCCTTTACCGCATAAAAGTGCGGTTTGGCGATGATGTCCCTGGGGGTTCCGTCTCTCCTGGGGGGACCAAGCGATCTGTGAGCCCTGTCCAGTTCAAGGCGATGAGAAGGAATATTGGGGATCAGTGATTTTATAAGGTCTTGCGTTGCAGAGGAGACGTCCTGGATGGATTCTGGCAGGCCTCTGATCCTGAAGTTGTACCTCCTAGACCTGTTTTCCAATTCGTCGATGCGGGAGATGGCAGTATCCAACTGATCATGAAGAGTGGAGATGAGGTCAGAGTGCTGGTGAGCCGTCGCAGTGTTCTGGTCTACCCTGGTCTCTACGGCGTCAATTCTGGATCCAATAGCTTGGAGGTCTGCTTTAATGTCACTTGTGATTTTTGTTGCGGTGGAGGCAAGGAGGGTGGACATTCTGAAAAAGAGATCCTCAATGTTGAAGGGACATTCCCTGTCAGGTGCTGCATAAGTGTGAGAGTCAGTCAGGGCAGCCATTACAGGGCCTGCTGGGGAGAATGGGTGGTCTCCAAAAGTGTGGCTCAGGAGGGATTCAGTAGATGCTGGGGAGGGCATCATCTCCTTGTGGCAGGAGAGTGAAGGGCCAGGAGTGAGGTGCAGATGTGCAGGGGAGACCACTTGCCTGAAATCCTGCTGGATGTCTGTGAGGGAGGCCTGAGGTGATCTTCCAGCGTCTGCTGTGGCGGCCATCTTGGGATTCTCAGGCCGGGTGGAGGCTGCGAATAACTCCTCCAGATTCCTCCGTGGGGCACGGCCAGACATGCGGGGGGGGTCCCTGGGGTGTCCGCAGGCTGTTCGCCTAATTATTACGGCGGTACAGCGTTCCTGGGCTGTATTATGTATGCCGCTGGTCCGGGGTGGCGCGGAGCTCCGTGACTATGCGGCCATCACGGGTCCCTCGCGCATGCGCATTGCTCCCGACCGGCCACTGCATATATACGTCAGCAGAATGGCACGGGCAGGCAGAATCACGTACCTGTACGTGATCGTGCATGTGCCTGCCCATGGGTCGCGCGCGCGCCGCTAGCGGCGCGCTCGCGACCCGGTCGGGAGCTCCGTGACCCCGGCCGCGGGACCAGCGGACCCGATCGGGTTACGGAGCGGAAGAACGGGGAGAGGTTTATGTAAACAAACCTCTCCCCGCGCTTCCTACACTGACTGTCAGTGATCGGCGGTTCCCTGTCATCGGGAACGCCGATCAATGACGTCAGACGTACAGCCACGCCCCCCCTACTGTAAAAAAAAACACAACACGTCACACTGACTCCTCCCCGCCCCCTAGTGGTTAACCCCCTAACTACAACTGTCATTTACATAGGAATCAGTGCTATTTAAATAGCAGTGATTGCTGTATAATTGACAAATGTCCCAAAAATGTGTCAAAAATGTCCGATGTGTCCGCCAAAATGTCGCAGTCACAATAAAAATCGCTGATCGCCGCCATTACTAATAAAAAAAAAAATATTAATAAAAATGCTATAAAACTATCCCCTATTTTGTAAACGCTATAACTTTTGCGCAAACTAATGAATAATCGCTAATTGCGATTTTTTTTACCAAAAATATATAGAAGAATACGTATCGGCCTAAACTGAGGAAAAAAAATGTTTTTTTATATATTTTTTGGGGATATTTATTATAGCAAAAAGTAAAAAATATTGCATTTTTTTCAAAATTGTCGCTCTATTTTTGTTTATAGCGCAAAAAATAAAAACCGCAGGGGCGATCAAATACCACCAAAAGAAAGCTCTATTTGTGGGAAAAAAAGGACGCCAATTTTGTTTTGGAGCCACGTCGCATGACCGCGCAATTGTTAGTTAAAGCGACGCAGTGCCGAATTGCAAAAAGGGGCCTGGTCCTTTGGCTGCCAATTGGTCCGGGGCTGAAGTGGTTATCATTTGTATTTGTTGCTTAAATTTACTAGTAGTTTGTTGGTTGTTGGTGCCCCTTGTTAATTCTACTTTAGGATTAGTGAAATGTACCTGCCTACTCAAAGAAAAACTGTCATTGTAGAAAAGTAAAGCACAATAGTCAATGATTATTTCAAATCCCAAAAACCTTTATTTAGGTCTCCGCAACAAACCAAAGAGGAACGCAGCCATGGTGAAACTTGGGGAATTGGTCCCCCATGGCAACCATCAATTTTCAAGCGTAGAAAATTGGGGGCCTGAGGAGTACGTATATTAAGGGGAGTGCAATCTGGTCCTGAAGTCCAAAGCATCCGGAACTGCAGCAGATGCCATCTAGGTCCCCAGGCTCTGGTACTACGAGAGGCTCCATCTTCTCTCAGACCAGACTGAATCCAGGTCGTCACTCTCAGGTCTTCCTTCCACGCTTCCTTGCACGCTGTGGCTGTCGTGCTGGTGGGGTGGCAGAAGGAGGAGAGGAGGAGGAGGAGGCGGAGCATGGTAACTATGGCAAACATGTGTGAGGGGAGTCATCTCCCCAGCCCTCCCCTTATTTAGGACATGGAGGATGAGCCCCTCACACATGTTGCCTTGCCTCACCTCCATACCCTTCATTTTAGTGACAACCACGGAGCCAAAGGTCTCCTCGTCGGTGGGTGTGGCATGTAGGGAGGCTGAAGCCTCTCTGATCATCCGGAGCGCTGACTCTGCCGCATAACCCCCCCTTCTCGCCCTTCTGTAGGGAAGGCGGAGGGGAGAGACTTGGGAGACAGTCCGGCTCCTACGCCTACCCCCCTGTTGGCTGCCACTACCCACCTCTTGGCTGCCACTAACCCCTGCCTCCTCCTGACTGCCACCTTCCACAGCCACCTCCTGGCTGAGGTCTTCCTGTGTATGAAAAAGGGACATAGTTTCAGGTATTTGTTCATCAAACACACACAATTCTCATCTAGTGATTGTTGCAAAATGTTTACAAATAGAAAACCATACAATTCTCAGCCCTGCAGTTTAGATTGTGGCCCCAACTGTCTCCAACACTACTGTCAGTTGATATGTCAAACACGTTAGGAACTAAGCAATTGGGGATCCTGAATTAAGTGAACATCATTCATTATTCCCATAAATGGTAACAAAACTACTATACCTGGAACAAGCTGGGCTCCTCCACCTCTTCCATACTGGAAGGCCCAGGTTGCTCCTCGGAAGCCTCATCAGGGGTGGCCTGCGCGCAAGGAAGCGTGGAAGGAGGAGTCGAGAGTGGCTCCGTGACATCAGCCTGGTCTTTGAGAAAATGTAGACTCTGATAGTACCAGAGCTTGGGGACATAGACCTCATCTGCTGCATTTGCAGTTTCTTCCGACTTCACGACCTTCTTGCGCTCCCTGATATACGCACTCCTCAGGCTGCCAATTTTCTTTCTTATATCATCAACAGTTGCCGCGGGGAACCTTGGCTTGACAAATTCCACAAGTTCCTCCAGGGCTGTGTGCCTCTTTGCTTTGATGCTATAATGGGGGTGTTTAGCCTGCCATAAAATGGGAAATTCCCTGTATTTGGCAATGAAGAGGGGGAGAAAACTCATGTCGTTGAATCCCTTCATAATCTCTGCAAAACACAACACCACACAAAACACTATAAATTATGTCAGGCTAAACTCTCCTAATCTTCTCCATAAAGAAGCCTCAAGTTCGAATCAGTCTAGGCTAGTTATGTACCAACGTCAAATTGTACCTTCGTTTCTAGCGATCGTCTCGTGCGTGAGCTTTCTCTCCCCTCGTCTCCCAGATCATGGCTACGACACAGGCGTGTGACGTTTTATATCCAGTGCGCATGCGTGAAACTCCGCCCGCCCCTGACGAACTTTCTCGTCTATTCCCCACCCATTCTCTTTACGGCGCAGTGGGGAGAGCACATGGCGGGGACACAGCAGGTGCGCCCCAAATATCCCACCAACGAGGAGGAGGACGAGGAAAGTCCGGAGGCAGAAACGTCCCGATCCCAGGGCCTGAAATTCAAGGCCTCCAATATGTCATTTGGAGAAATGTTGGAGATGGTGGACATATTAAAGAGGAGCGACTATGATGGGAAGTATGGGCCTTACCTCAACCCCAATGTCCGCAAGGCCAAGATCATGTCTAAAGTTGTGAGGACGCTGTACAATCAGTTTGGGGTACAACGATCCAAGGAACAACTGAGGAAACGCTGGTCAGACCTGAAACTGAGGGAGGCCGATCAGTACAGAAAGATCAAGCGAATTCTTCAAAAAAGTAAGTAGTTGTGTTTTGTGTTTTATTTCTTGCTTGCATACTGCTCCATGTGGTTTGATTTTTACAAAGTTGTACATTCCAAAATGGCCACTTTCAGGTTCGTCTGTGCATTCGATCGTACTCAGCCTCGATCTTTCTGCCACTGTCATGTTCGTGTGTGTGTCCATTCGATCGTACGCAACCTCGATCTTTCGGCCACTTATAATACTAGGTTTGGTGAAGTTTTTATTGAAAGGAAGTTTGTTCTCACTAGAGATGTCATCAAGAGCGTAAACCAAATTTAGTCAATGTAAAGGAGAGGTCACTCAGTAGCTGTTTACCCATCTTGACTCTAGAGCACTAGTGCTGGTACACCCAAACCCCCTTTTTATTAGGCTTTTCCACACATGTGCTCCAGTGGATACTAGAGGGTGGTCTCCATCACACAAACTTCTACCAAAAAGCTAGTAAGTTTAGCACCTTTACAAAGTGACTACATTCATGTAGTTGGCATTTGTAACTGGCCAAACAAAAATAGTGTCCTTCACTTTCAAGCAATGTTTGTCAATTCATATTTCTGCCCTCAATAGATTGTGTTGCTAAATCTTCCTTTTGTACATTCTCATAGGGGAGCGCAAACTTGGGCCGTCTGAGGAAACCCCCAAACCAACACCTCCCAAAAAAGGGGAAAGAGCAGAAGCAGAGGAGGAGGAGGAGGAAGGAGAGATCATCGAACTTGGAGAACTTGTCACCACAACAGGTGAGTGTGGGAGAACACAGCTACTGGTAAGCTAATCAATGTATGGCTGCCTCATTTCCAACACCCGATTTTTGTTTGTTTGTGGTTTTTAGGTGACGTGGATGTTGTGGAAGAAAAATCGCACTTTACCACAGAGAGTGCCCACGTACTCATCGGGGAGATAATGGTCTGCAATAGAGATCTAGATTACATAAAGCAAAACATCAATGATGTTCAATAAAAATTGAAGAACATCATTGATGTTTTAGGAAAAATATGAAAACGCACCAAGTAATTAACACACATTTGTGCCTGCTTCTGAACACATTTGCAACTTAAGAACTGTGTGAAATTTGGAACATGCACACATTGTGTCCACATGTGCTAGCTCCCATCATGGTGGATGAATGCCAACGTTTTTTTGGGGGTGCAACCACTTTCCGAACTACGAAAGTGGTTGTGGTGAAGGGGTTGCACCCCCAAAAAACGTCCATTCATCCCCATGATGGAAAATGGCACTTTTGAAGCTTCTAGGCATGTGTTTTACCATCTAATGACCATTTTCATACCCAAATTGTGTGCATGTTCTAAATTTCCACTTTCCAGGGGTGACCCCCCATGTGATGAAGGCAAGATCAAACACACTTTGAACATAATAGTCATGTCTGATCTTGTCTTCACTTTACAAAGTTGAACTTTCCTAGTTCATAGATTCTGTTTTGCTCCATGCCTGGTTTTACCAATTGCGCAATGTTTGTAAACAATGTTGTAAATAACCAAGATGTTGTCAGTTTGGGCAAGAAGATTGTAAACGCACTTGTGAATGTTTTCCAAGTAAACTTTTTTAATTTTCTTAAATGTGTGGCTTCCTTATTTAAAAAACACAATGCATTATGTATGTCAAATGTAAAGGATATGGGGGGCAATGGGTGTTATTTACTAAAGGCAAGTCCACTTGGCACTGCAAGTTTCTTTTCCAGGGCACTTTTTCACTGCACTTGTAGAGCATAGTGGATTTGACTTATGTAAATGACACCCACAGTGCTTTGTACGAAAACACGGAGCACAGCATTTTTGAGAATACACACATGTCTGACCTGGTGATGAAAAGGAGTATTTTGGGTGTCAGTTATGCAGTACAAACCTTCTCTAGACCAAAGATTAGGTAGCAAACACACAACATGAGAATAATCTTTTTGGGAAGAAGAGACTGTTACCTCCTTTTGCCCAGAAAGTGCATTCCCACTGTCGAAGGCAAAGGGAAAAAATTTCAAGGTAAAATAAGCTAAAAAGAATACGGAAATGACAAGAAATCATAGGTTGGTTGAAAAATAAGGTTTATTAAAAAATGCCTCTCACACATCGTCAGGCAGAGCAATGGCCCCCCTACCCACAAAGTAGTCCATATATTGCTC
>CM053034.1:152259583-152354767 GCA_028564925.1 Lithobates sylvaticus
AAACCCACAAGCACAAACTGAACAGCAGTAAAAACGATCTGAAAAAGCACGAGTCTGAAAAGCGCAAATGGTCTTTCATCAAACTTCTACTAACACGAGATAAACACGAGATTAGCAGAAGGTGCCCAAAGGGCTACTGGCTATTTAACTTCCCTTTTATAGTCCCGTCGTAAGTGTTGTACGTCACCGCGTTCTTGGCGGTCGGAATTCCGTTGGAAAAAACATCCAAGGCTTTTCCGATGAGAATTCCGATCGTGTGTATGCGGCATTACACTATAATGATCTATCACAGTCACAGTATGTATGTAGTGCTGCATATTTTGCAGCACTGTACAGAGTACACTGAGCCATTCATATCATTTTTTTTCACTAGAGGAGCTCTAGCCTTTAAAAGTATGAAGATACACAGTACAGCCCTGTGTATATTGTAGATGGCAATAGGCGGGCACCCTCTGTCAGAGGAAATTAAAGCTGTAGGGTGAAATGACTCTGAGCACAGTGTCAGAGCAGTAGGGAGGGAAACAGAGAACCGTTTTGGGACAAACAGGGATGGGCTTCTGGCTCACTATGCCCAGGAGGGATTGAGAGGAACTCTCACTGAAGGCAGGAAAGAGACAGTGGAGCTCTAACAGAGAAGGGAGAGCCAGAACAGGTGAGAGTGTCTGTGTATTACCACTTCTTTTCTATAGCCTTTATCAGCATAACAAAGCCCACCACACCCCTTCACCACCCCTCTATTCCCCAACCAACCCTTCCATATTCCAAATTATTCACACTACTCCTTTATGCTCCTCTACTACCATATCCTCAACTCCGCAATGTCCCTCTATACCCCTATACTATCTGCCATACCCTCGATTGCCCAACTACCTCACCACCTCACCATATCCCTCACAATCTCTGTATAACATTCCTAATAACACCTCCCTTATCAATACCTCCCACTACCCCTATAACTGCCACATTTATCCCATCCTTAGATCTACCCCATACCACCACTATATAATTACCCCATTAACTCTCTATGCACCCATACACCTCCACTCCCTCTGCATAAGTTCCCAGGTCACCCCTTCTTTCACAATATCCCTGTAGAACTGCCCATTAACTCCTTTCCTTACTGATAACCCTTCATTAACTTTGTATAACTTGAGTGGCCATGTGATCTCCCTGGTTGACATCAGAGGGAGAACACAGCCCTTCCTGCAGTATCCATTCATCAGAGCTGTACAGCGGCCGTGAGTCATGTGACCGGCCTGAAGACAGCTCTAAATCAGTATTTACAACGCTCATTTTTCTATAAAGAAAGGTACAGTGTGCTCTGCCTTTTTTACCACGTCAAAGAATCTTTTCAAGAGACACTATTCAACTTGACGTTCATTTGTGTCTCTGTCTCCATTTCACATCATTGTGGTATTTTCCTCCTTTTCCTTTTTGTTTATAAATTTGTTTATTAAATGAAATATAGTTACGCATTTTATTAACATAACATATACTATATCTTTGCCCTTTTATCCCCCTCCCATCACCTCCCACCAGACATCTCCGTCTCTCATCAATGTCTATTCCCCAAAGAAAAGGTAATTTTTATTATCCCTCTATGTTATTATTTCAACATATCTCCATGTCTTCTTAAATTCCTGCCAGCATTTCCATTTATCCAATGCTCCCTCCTTACTCTCTTCCCCATTATATATCAATTTCTCTAAATGGTATGTTTCCTCCACCGCCCAAACCCAATCTACTCTCGTAGGGGATTTTTCTTCCTGCCAACTTTTTGGAATGAGGCCCTTTGCTGCATTAAGCATATAAGGAATTAACGTTTTCTTGTAATGTTTTGTGTGCTCTTCTGTTCCGTGGAACAGACATATCCAAGGATCTTCTGCTATGTTACTCCAATTTCTTTAATTTATAAGGCCTACAACATCTTTCCAATATTCCTTAATTTTCGGGCAGTCCCACCAAAGGTGGGCTATTGTTCCTCGTGTCCTACATCCTCTCCAACATTCATATGATTTATCTGGCTGATATTTGCTAATTTTGTCTGGATTTGCATACCATCTTGCAAGGCACTTGTAGTTCATCTCTGCTGTTCTAGTGTCAATTGCTGAATTATGTGTTAATTTCAAAAAAATGTTTATCTTGTGTTTGTAATCGTGTGATTCTAATTCCTTCCCCCATTTATTTTTATTTTTTTCCTTCCCCCATTTCTTAAAGAATGGCGATACCTCCAGTTCCTCCTCTGCTAGGAGGGCTTTACAGTGGTGTGAAAAAGTCATTTCCTGTTCCTTTGCCTGTTTGTCACACTTAAGTGTTTCGGAACATCAAACCAATTTAAACAATAGTCAAGGACAACACAAGTAAACACAAAATGCAATTTGTAAATGAAGGTGTTTATTATTAAAGGTGAAAAAAAATCCAAACCATCATGGCCCTGTGTGAAAAAGTGATTGCCCCCCTTGTTAAAACATACTATAACTGTGGTTGTCCACACCTGAGTTCAATTTCTCTAGCCACACCCAGGCCTGATTATTGCCACACCTGTTCACAATCAAGGCATCACTTAAATAGGAGCTGCTTGACACAGTAAGGTCCACCAGAAGATCCTTAAAAGCTACACATCATGCCGAGACCCAAAGAAATTCAGGAACAATTGAGAAAGAAAGTAATTGAGATCTATCAGTCTGGAAAGGGTTATAAAGCAATTTCCAAAGCTTTGGGAATCCAGCGAACCACAGTGAGAGCCATTATCCACAAATGGCGAAGACATGGAACAGTGGTGAACCTTCCCAGGAGTGGCCGGCCGCCCAAAATTACCCCAAGAGCGCAGCGACGACTCATCCAAGAGGTCACAAAAGACCCCACAACAACGTCCAAGGAACTGCAGGCCTCACTTGCCTCAGTTAAGGTCAGCGTTCATGCCTCCACCATCAGGAAAAGACTGGGCAAAAATGGCCTGCATGGCAGAGTTCCAAGGAGAAAACCACTGCTGAGCAAAAAGAACATCAAAGCTCGTCTCAATTTCTCCACAACACATCTTGATGATCCCCAAGACTTTTTGGGACAACATTCTGTGGACCGATGAGACAAAAGTGGAACTCTTTGGAAGGTGTGTGTCCAAGTATATCTGGCGTAGAAGGAACACTGCATTTCAGAAAAAGAACATTATACCAACAGTAAAATATGGTGGTGGTAGTGTGATGGTCTGGGGCTGTTTTGCTGCTTCAGGACCTGGAAGACTTGCCGTGATAAAAGGAACTATGAATTCTGCTGTCTACCAAGAGATCCTGAAGGAGAATGTCCGACCATCTGTTCGTGTACTCAAGCTGAAACGAACTTGGGTTCTGCAGCAGGACAATGATCCTAAACACACCAGCAAGTCCACCACCGAATGGCTGAAGAAAAACAAAATGAAGACTTTGGAGTGGCCTAGCCAAAGTCCTGACCTGAATCCTATTGAGATGTTGTGGTATGACCTTAAAAAGGCCGTTCATGCTCGAAAACCCTCTAATGTAACTGAATTAGGACAATTCTGCAAAGATGAGTGGGCCAAAATTCCTCCAGGACGCTGTAAAAGCCTCATTGCACGTTATCGCAAATGCTTGGTTGCAGTTGTTGCTGCTAAGGGTGGCCCAACCAGTTATTAGGTTTAGGGGGCAATCACTTTTTCACACAGGGCCATGATGGTTTGGATTTTTTTTCACCTTTAATAATAAACACTTCATTTACAAATTGCATTTTGTGTTTACTTGTGTTGTCCTTGACTATTGTTTAAATTGGTTTGATATTATGTCTTTTTTTTTTGGTCCTATTCCCAAGCATATTTTTTCTAGCGCAGTAAATTCCTCTATTGTTCTTACGGGTTGTGGTAGGTTTTTCACAAAATGTTTTAACTGCAGGTAGCACCATTCATTTATTTTCATTTGTGCCATATTTTGTTGTATGTCTAAAAGTGTTTTTATTTTCCCTTTATCCGTGATGTCTCTTAATTGTGTGTTTTCCCCTACCCAATTCCCTCCGATACTTTTTTTCCCTGGAGGAAAATAATCACTGTCTTTCAAAAAAAAAATAATGGTGAATTTTAATTCGTTTGTGGACTAAATCCCAAATTTTAAGTGCTTGTCTTGTTATTTTATGTGTTTTTTCTCCTAGTCCCCTATATTGTGGGGGGTTCCACATCACCACCCTTAACCTTACTTCACTGATGTTATTTTCTATGTAAACCCATTGTTTATCTGTATTCATCCGTGCCCACTTCATCACTCGTGATAAGACAACAGCATAATATTTTTTTTTTTAAGTCCGGTATCCCTAGACCGCCTTGGTTTTTGTCTTGTTTCAATATAGCAAACACAATTCTAGGTTTTTTATTTTGCCAGATATATCTTCTTATAATTGCTTTTAAAATTTGGAAGTAATAGTCTGGTAAATCGATGGGCAACATTTGAAATTTATATATGATTTTTGGTAATAAGACCATTTTAACTGTATTTATTCGTCCTGTCCAGGAGAGGGATTTAAATGATACTTTTTTGATTTCATCTAATAGGGGAATATAGTTATCTTTAAGTATTTTCTCCATAGAGTTTGCTAGTTTGCTAGTTTCACTCCCAGGTATTTTAATCCCTCCTGCTTCCAGGGGAACTGATAGTCCCCTTGGATTCCTTGGGCCTCATGCTTTTCTATATCGATGTTGAGGATCTCTGATTTATTCAAATTCATTTTAAAATTAGATATTTCTCCATATTGTTTTAAAACTTTAAGCAGTTTTGGCATTGTTGTCTTGGGTTTGGATATATAAAATAATAAATCATCAGCAAAGGCCACCACTTTATGCTCCATCTCTCCTACCCTAATTCCCCTTATATCCTCTTTTAGCCTAATACTTACCAGAAGGGGTTCAATAGACAATACAAAGAGTAATGGAGCCAGAGGCCACCCCTGCCTTGTCCCATTCCTCATTATAAAGGGCGACGAGCATTCCCCATTGATATTTATTACCGCCATCGGTTGTTCATAAAGGACTCTAATCCTTTGGATCATCTTGGTACCTAGGCCCATATATTCTAATGTTTTTATCATGAGTCCCCAGTCCACCCTGTCAAATGCTTTTTCTGCATCAATTGACAGGAATAGTCCTGGGGACCCACTTTCCTTTATTTCCTGAAGGAGGAGTAACATTCTCACACCGTTATCTCGTCCCTCTCTACCCACTCATCCCACTTGGTCCGGGTGTACTAACACTTTCATTTGATCTTTCAACCTATTTGCTAGGACGTTTGCGTAGAACTTCGTATCGAAGTTTAACAAAGATATTGGTCTGTAGCTTGAGCAACATAACTCATATTTTCCTTCCTTTAGAATTACCGTTATCGCTGCTTTCTGTGCTTCTCTACTCAGCCTATAGTCTTTTCCTAGACCATTCATATATTTACAGAGCCTAGGTACCAAGACCTCTTTAAATTTCTTCACATAAAGGATCGAAAATCCTTCCGGTCCTGGACTCTTACCCATCGATGTTTCTTGTATAGCCCTTGTAATTTCTTCTTCAGTAATAGGTCTTTCTAGATCTTCTCTATCGGCTACTGATATTTGGGGGATTTATGCCCTCTCTAGAAACTGATTTATTTTAATTGTTTTATCATTATCCAGTTTGTCTTTTTCCACGTCATATAGTGTCTTATAATACTTGCGGAATACTTCTGCAATCTCTTTTGTTTTGTAGACTATTTCTCCCTGCTTGTTTTGGATTTTTTCTATATAGTTCCTTGATTTTTCCTTCTTTAGCGACCTAGCTAAATGTTTCCCTATTTTATTTCCCCAGAGATACTTGTCCTTCAAGACTCTGTTATAACATCTTTTTGTGTCCTGCGTCATCAAGTCTTTTAGTTTTTCCCTTTTTATTATAAGTAAATGGAAAGTCTCTTGCTGCAGTCCCCTAGATTTTTTATGCAATTGCTCCAGTCTATAGATTTCATCAGTCAACTCTTTAATTTTCCTAGACCTATCCTTTTTTTTACCTGAGCCCATTGCGATAAAAATGCCTCTAATATAGGCTTTATGTGTCTCCCATAATATGGCTTGTGAGGTGTCAAATGTATCATTAATATTGAAAAAATGTTCTAACTCCTCCCGTATCATTTCAATATCTTTCTTTTCCTGTAAAAGTGCCTCGTTCAATCACCAGTTATGTGGTGGTCTCTGTATTCCAGCTACTTCTATTCTCATAATCACAGGGGAGTGGTCAGAAAGCATAGTAAACCTATATCTAAGTCTATTATCCTATCAAGGGTTCTATGGTCTACTAATATATAGTCGATTTGCATATACGTCCCATGCACAGGGGAGAAGAACATGTAATCCTGTATCTTAGGATGCATAATTCTCCAAATATCTAGTAGTTGATTCTGATACATTTTCTGTTTTATTGTTCTTAAAGATACGCCTCCTGTCCCCTGTGCACGGGACGTGCTATCCACTCGTGGATCCATACAAAAATGTAAGTCTCCTGCTAATATCACCGTTCCTCTCCTAAATTGCATGAGAATCCCCATAATTCTTTTAAAATAGCTTATTGGATATAATATCTATTATTAGGAGCGTACATGTTTACCAAGGTGCATTCCATTCTTCACTTATTCTAGAGCCTTATGCTCTTCATTGTTCCAGATTGTGGACTTTATCGTTTATTTTCCGCCATTTTTTCTTTACAAGCTGGGACTTGTAGTGCACCAAATTTTACTTTTATTTTTTATATATTTTTTTCAGCGATATTATTGTTTTGGTATCATCTGATTATACCATACCTACAGTGACACACTCTTTTCATCTGTATGGTCACTTTGTCATTATTTTGGATATTTCTGTACATTCAATCATTTATTCCCCTTGCAATTTCCTTGCACTTTCAGAACCAATTTATTGGTTCTTTATTGGTTCTCTATTCACATATTTTGCACGTTGCACTGTGCACCTTTTATTGCTAGAAGATTTCGTGTTCACTATTTTTAACCCTACTCCATCATCATTTTTACCCCAGCACATATATTTATTTCAGCACGGTTATTTTAGCACCATCACTTTTATTGAATATTTTTTCATTTTTTACACACGTCTTATATTTATTCAATATTTTATGTGTATTGCTATTAAGGAATTTTATCTATTTTAGTTCATTATTCTATGTTTTTATATATCTATTTGTGTGAAAGGTCACTCATCTTTCGGATACTCTGAGCTTTGCAAACTGGTCATTTTAGATTATTTATTGATTTACTTAAGGGTTAGCGCCACATACCCTCTTTATTCAATTTTACCTTTACAAGTGTGAGATCACTTTTATGTTGGCTGCTTTCCTTTTCCATTTTTCTCCTTATTTGATTTAATAGTTTTTGGCTGAGCGCACTGGTTACCCCTATTATCTACTCTGGATGATAGACCTCGTTTTTCACCATTTGTTAACTTTGCTGACCCTCTTATATTAGCAGGCAGGACACCTGCATGCGGAAAGCCATCATTCCAGAGCAGAGGCTAGTCGCTGCGTTGCGGTACTTGGCAACGGGAAGAAGTCTGCAAGACCTCAAGTTCTCGACAGGCATCTTCTCCCCCCAGGCTCTGGGGATCATTATCCCAGAGACCTGTTCTGCCATCATTCAGGTCCTGCAGAAGGACTATATTAAGGTAAGATTTCTCCTTTAACATCACATTCTTTGTATTTAATGTATGCTAATATGTTGTATTTCTTTCATCATTCCATACTTACCAAGATTGTAATATGCTGTGAATGTCCCCTTTGTCCTCATGCATGCTGGAAGTTTTTAAAGTTCCTTTTTTGTCCTTCGCATGTTTGCCTGCATATTTGCCTTCACTAACCTCCCCACCATGCTATCCTGGGCCCATATACACGTAGCCTATTTATTCACTTAACAATGTATTTTGTCAGGTCCATTGCAGTAATTTACCCTAAACACCCCCTAAAATGTGTCCAAATGTTATTTGTGTCCTTAAATTCATGCAGAGTGCAAGAGGCTTTTTTTGGGGGGCCCAAAATCATTTGGAACCCTCCCTCCCCCAACCGCTAAGTCAGCTGATACCAATACTCTATCTGCTGACTTTGCCAAAGCCATACACACTATACCTACCTCTTTTGTGTTCAGATTTATGGATGAATTCACCAAAGCATGTAGTCCAAGGGCCTGCCTGAATACTTTCAAATGGTACTGTTTAAAGTTATGTTCTGCTATTATCTTGATAGTTAGATGCAGAATGAAAAAAAATATATGTGCTTCCATTTGTACAGTGGGCTGCCAATAGTGTAAAGTAAGGAGGGGCTGGCCAAAGTAACACACATTATTTATGCATCCAGCTCTCAATGAAGTGGAGAGGGTTACCTGTCCAAAACATACCCCCCCCCCCCCCCCTAAAAAAAAATATATTTTTATTTACAATGGCCATCAGAGGGGGTGAGGAATCTTATAAGTTGGCCTTATATTTTTGCCTTTAAATACTCCTTAAAATAAATGTTAGACTGGTGTTGGCCAAGAATGTTTGTATATAATCTGCTTGCAATGTTTATGTGCAAAATTTTATTTTTTTTCTTGTTTAACTCCACAGTTTCCTTCAACGCCACAGGAATGGCAGACTGTGGCTTCCCAAATTGCCCAGCAGTGGGACTTTCCCAACTGCGGAGAGGCAATCGATGGGAAGCACGTCCACATCATCCCACCACCCCATTCAGGGTCATACTATTATAATTACAAGGGGTTTCATAGTATCGTGTTGATGGCGGTGGTGTCGGTGACATATGAGTTTCTGTATGTGGACGTAGGGAGGAATGGCCGGATGTCGGATGGTGGAGAATTTGCCCGGACCAAGTTCTATCAACGTCTCGAGAGCGGTGGCTTGGGATAGCCACCTCCGGAGGAGAACGTGGAAGGACTGCCATTTGTGTTTGTCGCAAATGAGGCATTCAGTCTTGGTGATGAGGCCATTCCCTCAAAGGACCCTCACCCCAGAGAAGAGGGTTGTTAATTACCGGCTGGCCAGAGCCAGAAAAGTCGTGGAGAATGCATTTGGGATCCTAGCCAGCCGGTTCCACCTATTTCAAACGGCCATAAATATGGCGGAGTACAAACTAAGTCACATAATTTTATGTTGCTGCATCCTGCATAACTTTTTAAAATGCAATGTAGCACTGGCTCCTGACGAGCGCACGCTATGTGTTTTTCAAAGTTAATGTTCTTGAAACCACAGTCGGGTTTTAGGGCTAATTATGCCAAATTATGGTCTCGGTATCAGTCTAGCTGGAATTGCACTGGGTTCTCCTTGGCCGCAGGTGTCGCTGTCCCCGCTGGCAAGTATGAGAACGCAGTTTAGCTGGGTGTATTGGATGCCTTTCTTTCTCTCGGAACCAGCCCAGTGGGAGTGTTTATCCTGCTGTGAATTCTGGGGGGGTATTTAAGGTACTGAGATCACATGTTTCGGGGTTCCGGTCCAGAAGATATCTTCTGTCTGTTTGGTCCTGGTCCTCCTGACCAGCCCTCAGGGACCTCATGGCCTGGGGTGCGGATCCATGCAATTCCAAGTCTCTGGGCTGGATAGCCCGAGGCAAAGCAACTGCAGGGACAGGCCTAAATGGATATCGGGGCCTAATTATCCAAGAGTGGTCTGGTGCCATCTCATCTAAGGAGAGGATCAGCAACTGGAGAAGCATCCAGGGGAGGACTCTTCGGGAGAAGGCCATGCACAAGGCTGGTTTCTCTGAAGGAGCCTGGAGGCTCAGTTGAAGGACACTAAATGAATCTACACTCATATGGTATCGCCCGACCGGCTGCGAGATACTGGTACCGTATGATAGCTCAGTCCCTCAGTTACATTCAAGTCTGTGGCAGAGATTTATTCTCAAGTGTTCTACATCCAAGTCTGTGGCAGAGACTTTGCTTTACCTAACACTTCACCAGCTGCTAGGCCTAGTGAGAGGAGGTCTATCCGTGGGTGGTGAGAATCCAGCTGTGAAACAGTTATTCTCTGGATTCCTACAATAAGAGACTTTCTATTATTGCAGTTCCAAAGTACCTGAACTTTCCTCCTAACCCTCTACCCTACGTTGCGAGCCTGTGTTATCTTTTCAAATAAATAACCAAAAATAAAAGAAAGTGTCAGTTTCTACATTTCTTTGGGCCATCTTCCACGGGAAACCCTAGACGGAGATGAGGTGCAGAAGGTAACGGTAAGCCCAATAAAACCAGCAGCTCCTTCGGGGGTCAGTGCTACACAATAATCCTAATTATGTTGCCTCAGTTGGGCCTGAGGCCGGACTTAATGAAACAATGATGGCCCTGGAAGCGGGCCGTCCTTGCTTGCCCCCCCAAAGCGCCCATTAAGTGCGGGCAAAATATGTAGAATATTTTACGGGTAGGGGGCCATTGCTTTGCCAGCAAATTTGTAATACATTTTCTCTTTTATCAGATAAAATCTTGATTTCATTTACTGCTTGGGTTTATTTTTGCTGTCTCCTAGGTTCTCCTAGTGCACTTGTAGTGCCAAGTGTTTTTTCCATTATTAAATAACACCCATTGTCACTGTAAACACCAACTTAACACAAAAACTGGTATTGATCATTAAAAGAAGAAGCCACACATTGTAAAACCTTTTATTCCGTGCACATGCACATGTGCGTTGTAAAACATTTTTTGGTTAAAAACCAAAATTCTTGGTTTCATAAAGTTTTAGCTTTTTAGTTTTTAGGGTATATAAACAGGCATGTTTCAAAACATAACATACACAACTCAGGAACTTACAAAGTTCAACATTAAAAAACTTAAGGCAATATCAGACATTATAGTGTCCAAAATGTGTTGATCTTGCCTTCATCAGATGGGGTAATGTCACCCCTGTAAAAGCCAAATTTTGAAGATGCACACAAATTGGGAGTTAAACTGGGGATTTCCCTCCTGATCCCATGCCTAATATCAACATGTGCTATCCATCATGGGGGATCAATGGACGTGTTTTGGGGGTGCATCCCCTTCCTCTCACCTACTTACGAGTTACGAGGAAGGGGTTGCAGGCACAAAATGCGTACATTGATATCCCCTGATGGCAGATAGAACATGTTGACACACTGTGTACATCTTCAAGATTTGGCTTTTAAAATATGTAAAAAATGTGTCCGTAAATTTCAAAAATGGTGGAATTTTTTGGGTATTTATATTCTTCTTGTACATCAATCATGTTCTTCAGTTTTTGTTCAATCTCATTTGTTTTATAAAGTCTAAATCACGACTACAATACATGATGTCCTGGATTAGTCTTTGGGCACTGTCACTGGTGAAATGATGTGATTGTTCTTCCACAACATGCACATCACCTAAATAAAAACAACACACCATGTATTATAAATATGCAGGCATACATCTATTACCTGAATCTGTGGTGTCAGCCACTGACCTGTTGTGGTGTTAATTTCCACCACCTCTCCTTCCTCCACATCCTCAGCTTGTGGTGTCCTCTTCTTCAGGAGGTGGGGGTTTCCTGGTGTCCTCTGATGTCCCGAGTATTATCTCCCCTATGTGAATGAAACAAAAGGTATAATTAGCACACAGATATTTGAGGCCAGAAATATGAAACATTGTTTGGAAGTGGAGTACAATTGTCTGTTTTGGCAGAGTTCAAAGCTGAAGACATGAATTTTTCATTTACCAAAGCTGGAATAATTACCTTTTTTGGTCAAGTTTCACACCCCTAGTATGCACTGAAGCACCTGTGCATGAGACCATAAAAAGTTTGTTCTTGTGTCCCACACTAGTGCACCAGATGTGTAAACAGCTGCTGAGTGTCCTCTCCTTTCATTACACTGAATCAAGTTTGCTATTCCTTCTAGTTTCAAACACATCTAGACAACAATGTCCTAAACTTCTTTTAATACAAATTAGCATGACCAAATGTAGTTAACCCTGTATCTGGCAAACCCTGTATCTGGCAAAAACAGCGTATTTAGTTGCAAATAAACTATGATTACTACGACCGATTACTGTGCCCACGAACATGAAAGTAGCCATTTTAAACTGTCCAACAGTAAAGAAAAGCACATGGAGCAGCATGCAAGTAATAATAATAATTGGAACACACGACAACTACTTACTTTTTAGAAGCACTTTCTTGATCTTTCTGTACTGATCGTGCTCCCTCAATTTCAGGTCTGACCAGCGTTTCCTCAATTGCTCTTTGGATCGTGGTACCCCAAAATTCCAGCGCAGACTTCTCAAAACTTTAGTCATGATCTTGGCCTTTCTCAAATTCTCAAATTTGGGTTTGGGTACGGTCCATAATTCCCGTCATAGTCAGCCCTCTTCAAGATGTCCACCAGCATCTCTACAAAGGACATATTTGAGGCCTTAAATCTCCTACTGGATCGTTACTGCTATTATGCACCTGCTGTGTCTTCACCATGTTCCTCTCCCCCGCTGCGGCAAAAGAGATGGGGCAGGGAATATTCTAGAAAGAACGTCAGGGGCGAGTGATGAGGGCGGAGTTTCACGCCTGCGCAGTGTATATAAAGCTAACACGCATGTGTCGTACCTACGTTCTGTGTGCGGAGGAAGGAGGAACAGAAGCGACAAACGTAATAACGAAGGTAAAATTTTAACTTGGGACATGAGTGGCCTATACTGATTCTAGATTGAGGCCTATATTGGGATAAGATTAGCCTGATATTAGTGTTTTTGTCTTTTGTTTGGTCTTGCAGCAAAATGAAACAATTTAAAGACCTCCTCCGCTAATTCATAGATAAATACAGGGATATGCGCAATTTGTGAGAGGTGAAAAACCCCTTATATCGCAACAAACCAGCAAGGAAGGCATCGCTGGAGAAACTGCTGGAATTTGTGAAGACGCAGGTCCCCGATGCAGACATCAAGTTTGTTGAAAATAAAATTGGTAGCTTGAGAAGCACGCATAGGAAGGAGCTTCAGAAGGTCCAGAAGTCCCTGAGATCAGGAGTTGCAGCAGAGGACGTGTATGTACCCAGTCTGTGGTACTACAACAGGATGCGTTTTCTGGAAGATCTGATTGAAGCCAGGGAATCACTTTTGACTCTTCCGGCCCCCCTTCCATCCACCCTTCCCTCAACCCCAGCTGAGGCTTCCGAGGACCAACCTGGGCCTTCCATCCTAGAAGAAACTGAGGAGCCCAGTTGGAGCCAGGTATAGTATTTTGAAACATAGTTTTTGTGGGCTAATTATTGTTGTTAACTAGATGTTATTATTGATAACAAATTAATGATTTAACAAAAAGTGGTTGACATATCAATAGACAGTAGGGGCCTAAAATGATTGTAACAAGAATGAAAAATGCTGGGGTCAGAATGATAGTATTTTCTATTTATTAACATTCAATTTGCAACAGTCATGAGCTTAAAATTGTGTGTGATTGATGAACCAAAAACTAAAACTATGTCCCTCTTTCATACACAGGAAGACCTCAGGAAGAGCCTCTGGAATGTGGCACACAGGAGGAGGCGGGGGTAAGTGTCAGCCAGAAGGTGGCAGAGCCCAGTCTCACCCAATCTCAAGAATGTGGATGAGGCAGCACTGGCCCTCATTAAGGAGGCTAATGCGACCCTAAAGGCCCCCTCGACGCTGTGGAGACATATGGCATCTATATACACAACGCCTCAACTGCGAGAAAATAATTTTTGAGGCCATTCATAAGGGGTTGAGGGGCCAAATGACGGATGACGTCCACTTATGTGCGCTCGCCCATCCACCTCTGGCAAATCTTTCAACCATTCCAGACTTTTCAGGACTGTCTAGGGATTTTAGCAAAGGTTATGTCCCACTCATAGGTGTGCACAGCCTATTGCCTTAGGGTGTGCACCTCAAAGTTCTGCAGCCTCATCCGCACGGGGCAGTGATTGAATGGGAAGTGTTCTGTGCTGAGTGGCTTTGTTCATTCACAAACTGAAGCATAGTAAACACAGTTCATGAATTCATGAAGTTTATGAATGGACACAGTGAGCAAGTGTATTCATTTAGAAAAGTAGGGGACAATAAATTACATATTTACTAGCCTCTTTCCTCACTCTCCTTTCTGAAACATCCCCCGCAGTAGCCAGGGGAGAGGAGAGGAGGGAAGCCAGCAACACTGTGGGGCAACAAGGGGGAGCCCAGGCAGTAGACGGCACTGCACAAAAGGCTAAGGGTGTACCCAGGCACACCTGACACACTCCCTGTGTACACCTATGATCCCACTGCTGGCCAGATGTTGGAATGCTTATTACTGCACTAAGATTTAGCTCATTTGCTGCTCTGTTGAGTGGATTGATCCCTTGCCTTACAGAAGCACTAGGCACAGAGTGTGTACAGATAAAAAAACTACTGATCACTGAAGACCCCCTCTGAATACCAATGACCATCACTGACACAAATATCCCCCATCTTAATCTCACCAAGCACCAGTTACCCATCATCAACAAAGAGCACTAGTGCCACCCCTCTCCTTCTGTAAACCGTCAGTCCCTCCATTCTCCCTTCTCCCCTGACAGAGAATTCAGGCCTCCCCAAACCTCATTGAGCACCAGTGCCCAGCCTTTCTCCTTGTGGAATTACCACCAAGTCTGGGCATATTTTCCTTCCATTAAATACTAATGTCAGACTTTTTTCCTCTCACTGACCAATGACGCTGTTTTTTTTCTTCTTCCTGCTAATCACCAATACTAGATATTTTTTCTCCCTCTGACCACCAACTTTGGACATTTTTTTCCCACCAACCATTGATGCCAGACAACATTTTCCCTCCCCTGTCCATCAATGCCGACCTTTTTTTCTTTCTGTTGATTACAGGCACCTGCCACCTTTTCCTCCTGCTGACCAGCAATGTAAGGGGCATTCTGACACATACTGTTGACGGCTGCAATCCATATATTGGTGTTATACATAAAAATGCTTAGGGCTGTACAATACTACTCCTAACCTAACTGTTCGTTATCTCAACAGTTTTTGTTTGCTTTATTAACAGCTGCTATTTGAAATAAGTTTTCTTTAAGATACACTCAGACAACCTTAGTATATCCTATTCTGCAACCAGTGAAATACTAAACTTAGATTCATTAAATATTATGATAGTTTTCTGCAGAAGCATATATTAATATAGTATTCTATGTAAAAGAGATATACATTAATGCTGTGCTTTTTTCCTGTTTATACCTACCTCAGACAGTTGTTCTTTCATGTCAAATTATCTGAGAATGAATTATCCCATAATCATTTGCTTCATACAAACCTGGAGAAAAATGGGAAAAGCAGGCATCTGAGTGTTTGAGTGACATAGGCAACTTTGTGGTTGCATGCCAGATGATTTTTTTTTTAAATTTCCCTATTGTTTTGAATTTCTGAATGTCGCAGCTTGCCTTCGGAACCAGACTTTTTAATCAATCACCTAGATAATCAAGTGTCAGCGGCTATCTGCTCTGTGTAATTACTTTTGCAATTAAAAATCAACCTTGAGTCTACTGGTCTAATTAGAGGGTTGGACAGATTTTCACCTAGATTGATTTTTTAATAAATATTGACTTAGGATGCCATAATCCCAACACATTCCTTCATTTTCTTTGTACCAAAAATCAAACAAATGGTAGAATTAATGAGATGAGAAGGATTCTGATCACTTCAAAGGGTTTTCTTTTTATTCTTTTTACATACAACACCCAAGCTGTTCAGAAGCCTGGCTTATCTCATGCTAATCTGAAAAGATGCTCTCCAATTCTGGGTCCTAACTGTGAATATATTAAAAAGGACCCACATCTTTTCCTCATACTATAGATGTGATTAGTGATTATCAAAATAACATCAAAGGGTTATTTTTGTAAATACATTTATTAATATAGTTATTTACGGTGTGTATTTTGTAAAATAAGAATGATCATACTTTAAAATGAGGGAAAGAAGTAACTATCAAACAGTCAAATCTTTAGTTTATGTGTTCCTTATGGTTGGCTCTAACTGTTTCAGTGCAAAGCAACATTCATGCTGATAGCTGTTCTACAGTCCATATGCAGCACAGATACAAACCCCTTTTCAAATGTCATATTATGGTTAAGTGTAGAAATATAGTGAGGTGACAGGTTCATGGTTAGTCATATGTATAAGTAATTCTAAAATACTAAGATAAAGTTAGAATACAAAAAAGACATATATAGCCACATGTTCTGATCATAGCGTTAAAAGAATAAAAAACAGATTTTGCAGTTGGGCCATTACGTCCACCATTTTGCAGTGTTTAAAAAATGGTATGTAATGTAAGGCCCATAGGATAAAAATATCATCTGAGCATTTTTCACAGATGTGCTGAGCCACACTTTCATGCTTTGTATGTCAGACAGTGATTACAGATGACTTGTAATTGTGGTTGATTTACTAAAACTAGAGTGTGAAAACTCTGATGCAGCTCTGCATAAAAGCTTTCAGTTTTTTTTTGTCAAAGCTTAGGGCTCCATGCACACTAGAAGCTCAAAAAACACATAATAAATGCTGGATAAAAAAACGCTAATAGTTTTTTTGTTAAGGATCATGCGTCCTTAACAACCAGTGAATAATTGGTTGTTAAGGAGCAGGCTGGGAAACGGTCACTGTGTCTTTAACAAAGTATGACTCATTGGCTGTCTGCGGGATTCCCCGCTGACAGCTGGATGTATACACAGCAGTTGGCATCAATAAAAAATAAAACATTTTAATAATTAATGACAGCCACACCAAAATAAAAAAATAAAACAGCGTGAGCCCCCCCCCCCCCCCCCCACCCCCCCCCCCCCCCGCCCCCCCCCCCCCCCACACCCCCCCGCCCCCCCCCCCCCCCCCCCCAAAATCCATACCAGACCATTACTGTAGGTCTAGTATGGATTTTAACTACCTCCTGCCCGCCATATAGACAAGCTCTGTTGTTTTGGGATGACATCATATGACACTGCCCCAGTCTCGCTTGCGCACCCACAGGGGCATGCAGGTGCAGCGTGTCACTGGGACACCGAACGACTCTGATCTTGGTGAAGAGCCAATGACACAGCTGATCACATGTAAACAAGGAAATATAATTTATTGGCTCTCCTCACGTCACACTGACAAAGTGTGAGAAGAGGAAAGCCGATCAGTGACATTTCCCTTACAGGGGAGACCTGTACATACAGTGGTGTGAAAAAGTGTTTGCCCCCTTCCTCATTTCCTGTTCCTTTGCATGTTTGTCACACTTAAGTGTTTTGGAACATCAAACCAATTTAAACAATAGTCAAGGACAACACAAGTAAACACAAAATGCAATTTGTAAATGAAGGTGTTTATTATTAAAGGTGAAAAAAAATCCAAACCATCATGGCCCTGTGTAAAAAAGTGATTGCCCCCCTTGTTAAAACATACTATAACTGTGGTTGTCCACACCTGAGTTCAATTTCTCTAGCCACACCCAGGCCTGATTATTGCCACACCTGTTCACAATCAAGGCATCACTTAAATAGGAGCTGCTTGACACAGTAAGGTCCACCAGAAGATCCTTAAAAGCTACACATCATGCCGAGACCCAAAGAAATTCAGGAACAATTGAGAAAGAAAGTAATTGAGATCTATTAGTCTGGAAAGGGTTATAAAGCCATTTCCAAAGCTTTGGGAATCCAGCGAACCACAGTGAGAGCCATTATCCACAAATGGCGAAGACATGGAACAGTGGTGAACCTTCCCAGGAGTGGCCGGCCGCCCAAAATTACCCCAAGAGCGCAGCGACGACTCATCCAAGAGGTCACAAAAGACCCCACAACAACGTCCAAGGAACTGCAGGCCTCACTTGCCTCAGTTAAGGTCAGCGTTCATGCCTCCACCATCAGGAAAAGACTGGGCAAAAATGGCCTGCATGGCAGAGTTCCAAGGAGAAAACCACTGCTGAGCAAAAAGAACATCAAAGCTCGTCTCAATTTCTCCACAACACATCTTGATGATCCCCAAGACTTTTGGGACAACATTCTGTGGACCGATGAGACAAAAGTGGAACTCTTTGGAAGGTGTGTGTCCAAGTATATCTGGCGTAGAAGGAACACTGCATTTCAGAAAAAGAACATTATACCAACAGTAAAATATGGTGGTGGTAGTGTGATGGTCTGGGGCTGTTTTGCTGCTTCAGGACCTGGAAGACTTGCCGTGATAAAAGGAACTATGAATTCTGCTGTCTACCAAGAGATCCTGAAGGAGAATGTCCGACCATCTGTTCGTGTACTCAAGCTGAAACGAACTTGGGTTCTGCAGCAGGACAATGATCCTAAACACACCAGCAAGTCCACCACCGAATGGCTGAAGAAAAACAAAATGAAGACTTTGGAGTGGCCTAGCCAAAGTCCTGACCTGAATCCTATTGAGATGTTGTGGTATGACCTTAAAAAGGCTGTTCATGCTCGAAAACCCTCTAATGTAACTGAATTAGGACAATTCTGCAAAGATGAGTGGGCCAAAATTCCTCCAGGACGCTGTAAAAGCCTCATTGCACGTTATCGCAAACGCTTGGTTGCAGTTGTTGCTGCTAAGGGTGGCCCAACCAGTTATTAGGTTTAGGGGGCAATCACTTTTTCACACAGGGCCATGATGGTTTGGATTTTTTTTCACCTTTAATAATAAACACCTTCATTTACAAATTGCATTTTGTGTTTACTTGTGTTGTCCTTGACTATTGTTTAAATTGGTTTGATGTTCCGAAACACTTAAGTGTGACAAACATGCAAAGGAACAGGAAATGAGGAAGGGGGCAAACACTTTTTCACACCACTGTATAATCAGGGCACTGATGATCAATGCAGCCCCAATAGTGCTCAGCAGGGATGCCAGTCTGTACCTATCGGTGATGCCAATCTGTGCCCATTAGTGATGCCAATATGTGTCCATCAGCGATCCAAATTTGTGCCCATCAGTGAGGCCAATCTGTGCCTATCAGTGATGCAAGTCAGTTCTGTCTTTCAGTGCCACATCTCTGTGCCGCATATCATTGCCCATAAGTGCCGCTTATCAGTGCCTATTACTGCCACCTAACAGTTCTGCATATCAGTAATCCCTATCAGTGCCCAATCAGTGATGCATTTTAGTACCACCTCATCAGTGCCGTTCAGTGCAATCTCATCAGTGCTGCCTCATCAGTGCCCATCAGTTCCGCCTCTTCAGTGCCCATCAGTGCAGCCTATCAGTGCCCATCAGTGAAGCCTCATCAGTGTACATCAGTGAAGGAGAAAAATTACTTATTTACAAACTGTATGACAGAAACTAAGAAAAACAAATTTTTTTCCTCCATTTTTGGTCTTCTTTTGTTTTTATAACATAAAATTAAAAACTCAGCAGTGATTAAATACCACCTTAAGAAAAGCTCTATTTGTGTGAAAAAATTATAAAAATTAATTTGGGGGGCTTGGTGCCGACACGAGATGGCTGCCTGATCTGCTCGCTTTGCTCCATGGAGGTCCTGCTAGCTCTCTATCGGAGCCTTTCACCGCAGCTGACATGGTGAAACCAAAGGAGAAACCATTGCAGTCCCGGTCCCGCTCCTCGAGAGGTATGGATTGGCAATCCGGGCGCAGCATTCCGAAGATATTCCAGACCCAATCAAGCGAGGCCGCGACTCCAACTCCGGCCCACACAGGGACATGCTATTCCAGCTTAAGCCCGACTGCCAGGAGAAGCTCTCAGCGCAAGGAGAGCTCCCCTGTGGCTCACCCACTTAGCATGAATGACCTCAAATCAGTAGCAGTGGACATAAAGGAGTATTTCGCAGCTACAATAACGGATCTTAGGAGAGATATACAGTGGATGAACATGCGGATCGATGACCTTGAAGACACAGCAGCCCACCATGGCACTGCTATACAGCATCTGCAGCACACCTCACAGGCCTACAAACAGTCAACTCAGAGACTTGCATAGGCACATGGAGGACTTGGACAATCCTGGACGCCGCCATAACTTGCTGGTAAGAGGCGTTCCCGAATCAGTAGAACAGAATCACCTTGCGCAAGCCACAGTTCATATCTTCAATGATCTGCTAGGCAGACCCCCTGAGACCCCCATTGAATGTGAGAGACTCCACAGAGCACTTAAACCCAGGGGCAGAGATACAGATCCTCCCAGGGATGTGGTATGCTGCATAGTGAATTTCAGATTAAAGGAAGACATCTTGAGAAAAGCCAGAGATCGCCACAGTTTTTTATACCAGGGAGCAGAGATCAAGATATTCCAGGATCTATCTCCCATAACCCTACAAAACAGACGACTTACGCTCGCTACTCGACCTGCTACGCTCTAAAGAAATCCGGTAATAACTGGAAATTACCCTTTGTCTTTCCGCATCAATAGCGGGACGCACTGCCAATCTAAGAGTTCCGGAAGATCTCAGAGGGTTTTGCAACACACTACAAATACCACTCGTCGAGCTCCCAGATTCGTATAGTGCTTTCCTAACTCCTCATCTCCAGTGAATCTCCAGTGAACCAATTTCATGGATGCTATGCTATACGGTAAGAGATGATTTTCACATCAGACGGCGCAGATCCTCTTCCCCAAGACCACTTCCTCAATGGGGACAGAGGGATAGAGATTATACCACAGCCCAACTGTGTCCCCTGCTCATAGGCGTGCCAGGCCAGACACATCTAAATGACATCCTTTCATGCTTACGAGGACGGCAAACATGCTACTCAGAGCAGCCGTCCTTTCCATATATCCTGTGTCCCTACCTCCCTTTCCGCTAATCCAGGGCAGGTTAACAAGCTCACCTTCATCTCAAATTTTACTTGATCTGGCTTGTCCAGCCTGCATTATGGACTTACCCTCCCATTTCCGAACAGATATTGTCATTCTTCAGATCTCAAAATATCTCTGAGGACCACTCATACTTTCCCAACATACAGGCCCATTATCAAAGCAATCTTTCTGAAGAGATGATTCTGCTCTACAGACTCTCACAAAAACCAACGTATTCTATCCCTACCACATGCCAGGAATCTGTATCCAGCACAAATAGGACAGCGACTGACCGAACAGCTAGCCACCCTGTGGCTTAGATTTGCCCTTACTCCACCTCCAGCTTGAGATCAGCTAGAGGACAGCAACACTGGACAGATCTCCCCCAACCTAAGCGTGGCCCTCCCCTGTTTTGATCAAAACCTCCTGGGACCCTCTACTTCCTGCCCCCCTCCTACCCTTCCCCTTCCTCCCACTCCCTATCCACCACCCCTTACCCCCTCCCTTCCTCCCTTCCTCCCTCTCTCCCCCTCTCCCTCTCTCCCTATACCCAGGTTTCCTATCTAGGACCAAAGGAGATGTGCCACCATTCTAGAATTCATCTATGGTACTGGCAGGGCTCAAAATTTCAAGTCCTGAGCTACTAGCCAGGCCTCAAGGGTTACTCGCCACCAGTTGCCCCGCCCAACCCCTACCCTGCCCCGCCCCCAATCCCGCCCCTAAACACGCCCTCATAAATGATCTCATGAAATGATTTATGCAGAATTAAGTTGTAAAAATAAATATTAACAACAACTTTGTCCACCAATGCAGCCAGCCTGTGCCCCCCCCCCCCCCAGTGCAGACTGTGTCCCCCCAAGTGCAGCCTGTGTCCCCAGTGTCCCCCCCAGTGCAGCCTGTGTCCCCAGTGTGTCCCCAGTGCAGCATGTGTCCCCAGTACAGCATGTGACCCCCCCAGTGCAGCATGTGTCCCCCTGTGCCGCATGTGTCCCCCAGACCAGCATGTGCACCCCAGTCCAGCATGTGCCCCCCAGTCCAGCATGTGCCCCCCAGTCCAGCATGTGCCCCCCTGTGCCGCATGTGCCCCCCTGTGCCGCATGTGCCCCCCTGTGCCGCATGTGCCCCCCTGTGCAGCATGTGTCCCCCTGTGCAGCATGTGTCCCCCTGTGCAGCATGTGTCCCCCTGTGCCGCATTCGTCCCCAGTGTCCCCTAGTCCAGCATGTGCCCCCCAGTGCAGCATGTGTCCCCCCCAGTGCAGCAGGTGTCCCCCCCAGTGCAGCAGGTGTCCCCCCCCCCAGTGCAGCAGGTGTCCCCCCCAGTGCAGCAGGTGGCCCCCCCCAGTGCAGCAGGTGGCCCCCCCTGTGCCGCATGTGTCCCCCTGTGCAGCATGTGTCCCCCTGTGCAGCATGTGTCCCCCTGTGCCGCATGTGTCCCCAGTGTCCCCCAGTCCAGCATGTGCCCCCCAGTGCAGCAGGTGTCCCCCCCAGTGCAGCAGGTGTCCCCCCCCAGTGCAGCAGGTGCCCCCCCCCCCAGTGCAGCAGGTGTCCCCCCCCCCCAGTGCAGCAGGTGTCCCCCCCCCAGTGCAGCAGGTCCCCCCCCAGTGCAGCAGGTGTCCCCCCCCAGTGCAGGTGTCCCCCCCAGTGCAGCAGGTGTCCCCCCCAGTGCAGCAGGTGTCCCCCCCAGTGCAGCAGGTGTCCCCCCAGTGCAGCAGGTGTCCCCCCCAGTGCAGCAGGTGTCCCCCCCAGTGCAGCAGGTGTCCCCCCAGTGCTGTAGGTGTCCCCCCAGTGCAGTAGGTGTCCCCCCCCAGTGCAGCAGGTGTCCCCCCCCAGTGCAGCCTGTGTCCCCTATGCAGCCTACCTGTGCAGGGAAGGAGAGCCGCAGCCGCCTGTTTAATTAGAGTGCCAGGGGAACATAACAGCTTTTGTTTGAATAGCTGTGTGTTGCGCGCCGTCGTATACAGCCCCTCCCCCTTGTCCGAGTCCTTTTGATAGACAGATCACCTGTCCAATCCTGGGTCAGGTGATCTGTCTGTCTATCAAAGTTCCCCCGGACAGGGGGGAGGGGCTGTATACGACGGCGCGCGGCGGGGAACACAGCTATTCAAACAAAAGCTGTTATGTTCCCCTGCCGCTCTAATCAGACAGGCGGCGGCGGCGGCTCTCCTCCCCTCCGATCCTACACTCGCGAGACCTCAAAATCCACTCGCAAAATGCGAGCAGGCGAGTGGATTTTTTGAGGTCTGGTACTGGTATACATAAGGTTTACACCCAGTTGAATCCCACTTTGTTTTTGTGTTTCCTTTTTCTCTCCCTTTTATCAATCAGTTTTTACTTTGCGTATACCTGTAAAGGGAGGGTCTGTCCCACATGGAGCTTACTTGTCTCTCTCAGCACCACCCTGACACACAATATGCCCACACAGGTGACCTCCATGTTGGACAGCCCTCTACACTGTGGACATATACAATTAACCGCACAATCCTAGGGCTAACACTACCGGTGTATAATTTAACCATTCTATACCTGTAGGCTATTATTAAGTTACTGATTAGTATTACTCTATTCAGCCAAATGCCACTGTTGGCAAGAACGAACATATGAGAGGAGGTACTGTCCTAAATCCCGAACTGCCCAATTTTTGGTCAGCTCATGGACCTAAATCTCGCTAAATCCTCACTCTCCCACCCAAAGGCCAGCTTCCTTCTTGCTTGCACTTTGAGCCTGCATTCAAGATGGTTCTCGCCCCTCCCATGCTTCTGGTGCCTTCATAACTCTCCAAGGCAAAATACTAGCCTCGCCTATTGAAGACAAGACGTACTGTTCCAATGAGTGCGACTCATTATAAAAAGGTTTATTTGTTGCATGTTTACACAGTTTATCTTACTATAAATTGTTTGTTCTTATAGATGCTAACCCTCCAAGTCCACCATCACAGAGAAATATTTGCTCCACACACAGCCTAAAGCTCACTATTCACTGTTTATAAAGTTGACACCGCTCTGAGATTCTTAACTGACTCTGCCTAACCTCTCTCTCTCTTATGCCAAAAATGCAGGCCTCCACTTCACAAATTAGAGACTTTTGACGACCACCCATGGACCAGATGTTCTATAGACCTATATACAGACACCTCCCACTCCTCCACACAATGGGATAGTAGCTACTACCGTTGACCGGACCATACAACGATTACCAAGGTAAGGTAGCTGGTCTACACATACCTCCAGTTACTACACCCTCTTCCCCTTCAACAACCCCCGCCCTACTAACCCCTTCCTCTTGGTTTCATCTTCCTCTTCTTACCCCCTCCCCTTCCTGTCCCCCCTTTTTTTATTTCTCCCTTGATCTTCATTCATGGGTCTCACCTCCTCTGGTTTCCACCACAGCGTTCCACGCTCTAACGCCTGAGAAGTCCTCAAGGGCTCCCAACCCCTCCCAGGATCCACCCACTCACATCAGCCGAGTACTTAAAAAGCTGGTACACCACATGCCTCACCCAACAACCCTACAAGGTTCAGACACCATGGTCACCCCAAACTCAACATGAAACATGCCACACTTAAAGTGGTCTCACAAAACGTTAAAGGTCTAAACATCCCTGAGAAGCGCAGTCAAATCTTAAATATGATATAAATTGAAGGCGAACATGGTGTTTCTCCAAGAAACACACTTCCGCACAAATAATATTCCCAAACTCACGAGCCATGTGTACCCAACATTCTTCCATGCCACCAACTCCCTAGCCTGAACAAAAAGAGTCTCAATATTGCTTTCTAAAAACCTTCACTGGCAACTGACAGACTCCCTCATAGACCAAGAGGGTCGCTACCTTTTCTTAAAGGGCATCATACACAATCGGACTGTTACCTTAGCCAATATATACAGCCCCAACACTTCTCAGGTCAGCTTCTTTAGATCTAAAGCAACCCTCCTTGCTGGCTTCCAATCGGGGATTACAATCCTTGGGGCGACTTCAATGTGGCACTACACCCCCTCCTAGACTCATCGTCCGTATCCTCAACCCTGCCATATAAATCACTACGACAAATAAAAAAAAATACAAGAACTCCTCATGCATTTGTCACCATTTCTTTTCTGAACCACATAATAAGTATTTTAGGATAGACTACCTTTTCCTATCACAAAAAGATCCCCCTTTTCATAAGATCTGCTACCATTGAACCTTTGCCCTTCTCAGATCACCACCCGATTACCCTCTCCCTGACACTTCCAGAAAGAAATCTATAAAGCTCCCCTCAACTTTCTTCCAGATATTTAACCAATTATGTGTAAAATTTTTATGGAAACATAGACACCCAAGAATAAGTTTCAAACAACTCTCGAAACCTAAAACTAACGGGGGAATCGGTCTCCCGGCCCATCAAAATTATTCCTGAGCATGCTTCCTGGGGAGAATCGTGAACTGAACAGTGCACGAGAACATCAAAGATTGGGTGGGGCTAGAAGACTCTTTCTCGCACTTGCCAATCAAATCTATCCCTTGGATCCTCCCCTGTTACATCCCCAAAATCTTTAAAGAACATCCCCTTATCGATTCCACCCTGAGTTGCTTTAGAGAGGTGTGTAAGAAACTCCAACTTTCCTCAAATCCAGGACCCCTCACATCTATACAATTTAATCCAGCTTTTGCTCCTGGGATGTCCAACCAACTCCTTGCGGACTCATGGCCACACAGGGAAATATTAGCTCACCACTTCGACTTCTTCCAAGATGGTACCTTTCTAGACTGTAACTCACTCCCAACAAATTTGAACAACAACACCTTTCCCTACTGGACCTACTTAAAGATATGCCACTTCCTTAAAACATCGAACCAAGATGCATCCGTATCTCAAGCCCTAACCCCATTTGAAAATCTCTGCACTCAATCTACACCACAGCAACATATGATTTCTAACATCCATTCCATGCTCTTTGCATCTGTCTCCCCCAAAGCTGGGAAAGCATGCCAGACAAGGGAAAGGAAATTACAAATAGACCTATCCGAGGAGGACTGGGAATGCATTTTCAAAGTAGCACACAAAGGCTCACTCAATGTTACGACACAAGAGAACAATTACAAAACACTTATTCGGTGGTAACACCTGAACTACTCAACAAATTCAATCCAGACACATCAGACAAATGTTGGAGATGCTCAAATGAAACTCAAATGAAACAGGTACGAATGCCCCGTACACACTGTCGGAAATAGTTCGATGGGAGCTTTTTGTCGGAAATTCCGACTGTGTGTAAGCTCCATCGGACATTTTTCATCGGAATTTCCGTCACACAAAATTTGAGCTCTGGATCTCAAATTTTCCGACAACAAAATCCGTTCTCGTAAATTCCAATCGTGGGTACACAATTGTGACGCACAAAGTTCCACGTATGCTCAGAATCAAGTACGAGACGGAAGCGCTCGGTCTGGTAAAACTAGCGTTCGTAATGGAGATAGCACATTCGTGCAAATTTTTTAATCTTTTAATGCAGTGCATTCTCTTCTTCTTTAGAATGCTAGAATAATGAAGTTGTTTTGCTGCTCATAATCACACAGAGTTCTCACAAACTGATTTCTTTATTATTTCTCGTAATCTCATGAATATTGTTTTTTTTTTTTTTTTTTTTCGTCAGATCTCCATAATACTGAATTTTTGGTTAGAGTTTTTTTTTATTTTTTATTTTTTTTATCCAGGTCTCCTATTTTTTTTTTTTTTTTTTATAGTAATCTCCATCATTTTTTCTTTTGTGTCAAGTTACCACAACACCATTAATATCCTTTATTTTTTAAGACTCAAGGAGGTTGATTTGTGTTGGTGTCCCTTGTTAATTTGACATAGTATTTTTGAAATGTACCTGCCTACTCACAAACAAACTGTCCTTTTTTAACCACTTTCAGACCGCACCATTTTGCTGGCTTAACACCAGACCACTTTTCGCAATTCGGCACTGCATCACTTTAACTGACAATTGCGCGGTCGTGCGACATGGCTCCCAAACAAAATTGACATCCTACATTTTTTTCCCACAAATAGAGCTTTATTTTGGTGGTATTTGATCACCCCTGTGTTTTTTTTTTTTTTTTGCGCTATAAACAAAAAAAGAGCAACAATTTTGAAAAAAACACATTATTTTTTACTTTTTGCTATAATAAATATCCCCCAAAAATGTATACATTTTTTTTTTCCCTCAGCTTAGGCCGATACATATTCTTGTACATATTTTTGGTAAAAAATAGCAATAAGCGATTATTGATTGGTTTGCGCAAAAGTTATAGCGTTTACAAAATGGGGTATAGTTTTATGGCATTTTTATTAATATTTTTTTTACTAGTAATGACGGCGATCAGCGATTTTTTTTGTGACTGTGACATTATGGCGGACACATCAGACATTTTTGACACATTTTTGGGACCATTGTCATTTATACAGCAATCAGTGCTATACAAATGCACTGATTCCTGTGTAAATGACACTGGCAGTGAAGGGGTTAACCACTAGGTTGCAGTGTATGGGTTTAAATGTGTCCTAGGGGCGTGTTGCTAACTGTGGGGGCATGGCTGTGTTGTGGACATCACTGATCTCTGCTCCAATCACAGGGAGCAGAGATCAGTGTCACTGTTGCTAGGCAGAACGGGGAGATGCTTGTTTACTATAGCATTTCCCCGTTCTTCCTCCCCGTGAGACGATTGCGGGTATCCCCTCGGCGATCGAGTCCACGAGACCCGCGATCGGACTCACGTAGGTCCCGACCAGCGTGTGCCGCCAGTGGCGCACACAATGGCACGTCGGCAAATTTAAAGGGACGTACCTGTACGCCCTTATGCCTGTCCGTATGGGCAAGTATTTGTGAAAAATAACTCGCCATTTATTCTGGATCATAACAAAATAAAGGTGAACACTGGAGAAACAGGTGACATTTGCAAAGCCTTTGTACGCCAGGGCCCACATCAATTATTTTACAGTCAAAATTGGTGGCCTGAGGAGTCCTTATAATAGTGAGCACAATCTGGTCCAGGACTACAAGAGATCAGGAACAGCAGCAGATGACATATCTGTCCCCAGGGTGTGGTCATACAACAGCCTGCATCTTTTGCCGGACCAGACTGAACCCAGGCCATCACTCTCTTGTCTTCCTTCCACACTTTCTTCCAGGCTGTGGCTCTGGTGTTGTAGTTGTGGAAGGAGGTGGAGGAGGAGGACTATGGTTGAACTCACAAATGTGGCTTTGGCTTTTGAGTTCGCCCCTCAACCCCTTATTTGGGGCTTGTAAGATCACTTCCTCACAGAAGAGGCATTGGCCCTCCTCCATTTCCAGCATTTTTCAGGCTACCATGTAGGCATAGACCTCTTGAAGACTGGGGGGTCACAGTAGCCTTCAGAAATAGGCCAAGTGCTGCCTCCTCCAGGTTACTTTCAGTTCATGACTGTTGCAAATTGAAAGTTAATGAATAGAAAAGACTATCATTCTGACCCCAGCATTTTTCATTCTTGTCCCAATCATTTGTGGCTACTACTGTCTATTGATATGTAAAACCCTTTGTAAAATCAGAACTTACTGATCAATAATAACATCTAGTTAACATCATTAATGATTTGACTAGAAATATGTTGAACAATGCTATACCTGGCTGGGCTCCTCCACATCTTCCTGGCTGGAAGGCCTAGGTTGGACGTCGGAAGGAAGCCTTGAAGGAAGATTGGAGAGTGCTGGCCTGGGTTCAGTCTGGCCAGCCAGGAAATGCAGCCTGTCATAGTACCACAGCCTGGGTACATAAATGTCATCTGCTGCAACTCCAGATCTCTGGGAATCCTGGACCTTCCTGCGCTCCCTATTATAAATGCTCCTCATGCCACCAATTAGGGCCATCAAATAGGTGATGTCTGCTGTGGGGATCACCGGCTTCACAAAGCAATTTATCCAGTGCTGCCTTCCTCTTTGTTTTATTGTTATAAAAGGGGTGGTTTACCTGCCACAGACAGGGTAGCTCCCTGTACACATCAATGAATATGGGGATAAGGTCCTCATCATTCAATAGATCCGTTTTATCTGCAAGATACAACGCAAGACAAACCCTAATGTCAGGCTAAACTCTCCTAATCTTGTCCCAATATAGGCCTCAATCTAGAAGCAGTATAGGCCACTGATGCACCAAGTCCATACACGGCATATGTGGGAGAGCCCCTGGCGTTCTTTCTAGTCTATTCCCCGCCCCCTTGTCTTTCGGCGCAGTGGGAGAGCACATGGCAGAGAAACACAGGGTATTTAAGGCCTCCAATTTGGCCTTTATAGAGATAGTGGAGACAGTGGACATCTTCAAGAGGGCCGACTATGACGGGAAGCATGGACCGTACCCAAACCCAAATGTGAGAAAGGCCAAGATCATGCCCAAAGTTGTGAAAATAATTTTGGGGTACGGCGATCCAAGGAACAACTGAGGAAACGATGGTCAGACCTCAAATTGAGGGAGCAGGATCAGTACAGAAGAATCAAGAGAGTGCTGAAAAAACGTATTTTGTCGTGTGTTTCTATTCTTCTTATTACGTTTGTGCTGCTTCATGTGTTTTTCTTTACTGTTGTACAGTATAAAATGGCAAGTTTCAGGGTCATGGGCACAGTAATCGTTCGTAGTAAACATTGTTTACCCACTAAGATGATGTTTTTGGCAGATGCCTATTTGTCTTAAAAGAAGTTTAGTACATTGTTGTCTAAATGAGTTTGTAACTAGAATGAAATGTAAATTGATTCAGTGTAAGGAGAGGACACTCAGCAGCTGTTGAAATATCTGGACGCAGGAGCACTTGTGTGGGACACCAGAACAAACTTTTTAGGGTGTCCCATACAGGTGCACCAGTGGATACTAGGGGTGTCTCCATATGTGAAAATTGGACAAAAAAGGTAAGTATTTCAGCTTTAAAAAGGAAAAAAAAGTCATATCTTCAGCTTGCAACTCTGCCAAAACAGACAATTATACGACACTTCCAAGATTCCTATTTCTGTCCTCCAATATCTGTGTGCTAAGTATACCTTTTTTTTATTCACATAGGGGAGAAAAAAATCGGGATGTCACAGGACACCAGGGACACCCAACCTCCTAAAGAAGGGGAAGTCAGCACACCACAACCTCAGGATGTGGAGGAAGGAGAGGTTTATGAAGTGGGTAAAATGGTGACCGGTGAGTGTCTGAGACCACAGCTTCAGGTAATAGATGTATGCCTGCATATTTATAATACATGGTGTGTTTTTTTTTAGGTGATGTGGATGTTGTGGAAGAAGAATCTCATTTCACAAGTCCTCATCGGGGAGATCATGGTATGCAATCGGGATTTATAGAAGATCAAGGAAGACAATGATGTGGAAAAAAGACTCAAAAACATCATTGATGTTTTTGGCAGAATCGAAAACACACCAACATTTCTAAAATTGTTTCTCTTTTTCTAACTTTTCTACAAAAATTTGAAAGCCAAATTTTGAAGATACACACAGTGTGTATGTATGTGCTATCTGCCATCACGGAAACACGTCCATTGATCCCCATGATGGGAGCTAGCACATGCTGACATTAGGCATGGGATCATTAGGGAAATCTCCATTTTGAAAGTCAATTTGTGTGCATCTTCAAAATTTGGCTTTCACCCCACCTGATGAAGGCAATATCAACACAGTTTGGACATACTAAGGTCTGATATTGCCTTCACTTTGTCATTTTGTGGTCAGAATGTCCGACCGTGTGTATGGGGCATTAGTGTGCTAAAGTGTGCTATTGTGATTCTATTTTGAGTGTAAAATATCAGTGTAGTGTCAATATAGCGATAGTGAAGCGTGAGTGTAGTGCAAACTTTCTTCTTACTTTAGTGTAAGTTGAGTGTGTCAGGGCAGGTTTACTGCAGTATATTAAAGTTTATCAGTTTAGTGTGTCAGGGCAGATTTACTGCAGTATATTGAAGTGTGTCAGTGTAGAGTGTCAGTCCACTTTTACTGCAATATATTTAAGTGCATTAGGGCACTTTTCCTGCAGTATATTGAAGTGTGTAAGGCCGCGTACACACGAGCGGACTTTCCCGCGGGATTGTCTGCCGGACTAGACAATCCGCCCGTGTGTGGGCTCCGGCTGACTTTTTCCTCCCAAAAGTCTGGCGGACTAAGTTTTAAGTTTAGACTTAAGTTTTAAGTTTAAAATTGACCGCTGGACTCGGAAGTCCGGCGGACAATCCCGCCGTCTGTGTGCTAGTCCGCGGGACTTTTGAAATGAACGGACTTGCCTCACACAAAGTCCGTTCATTTAGAACGTGACTCCAGGTAGATGGGACTAGCGAAGGCAGTGAATCCCTACGCCGAAAAAACGGCGTGGGGGACCCCCCAAATCCATCTCAGACCCTTATCTGAGCATGCAGCCCGGCCGGTCAGGAAAGGGGGTGGGGACGAGCGAGCGCCCCCCTCCCTCCTGAGCCGTACCAGGCCGTGTGCCCTCAACATGGGGGGTGCCCTGGGGAAAGGGGGTCCCTGCGGCCCCCCCACCCCAAAGCACCTTGTCCCCATGTTGATGAGGAGAAGAGCCTCTTCCCAACAACCCTGGCCGTTGGTTGTCAGGGTCTGTGGGCGGTGGCTTATCGGAATCTGGGAGCCCCCTTTAATAAGGGGCCCCCAGATACCAGTCCCCCACCCTATGTGAATGAGTATGGGGTACGATGTACCCCTACCCATTCACCTAAGGGAAAAAAGTTTAAATAAAAAAAAAACGACACAATTTTTTTAAATATTTTATTTTATCCGCTAGTGAAAGAGCTAGTAAAAGAGCAGAAGATAGCGGAGGAGTCCGGCGAGAAGACCCCCCAAGATGGAAGAAGACCCCCGGAGCTGTGCAATAAAATATTTTAAAAAATGGTGTCATTTTTTTATTTACACTTTTTTCCCTTAGGTGAATGGGTAGGGGTACATCGTACCCCATACTTATTCACATAGGGTGGGGGCCCCCTCATTAAAGGGGGCTCCCGGATTCCGATAAGCCCACAGACCCCGACAGCCAACGGCCAGGGTTGTCGGGAAGAGGCCCTTGTCCTCATCAACATGGAGACAAGGTGCTTTGGGGTGGGGGGGCCGCAGAGCCCCCCTTTCCCCAGGGCACCCCCCATGTTAAGTGCACGCCGCCTGGTACGGCTCAGGAGGGGGGGCACTCGCTCGTCCCCACCCCCTTTCCTGTCTGAGATGGATTTGGGGGGGACCCCCGCGCCGTTTTTTCGGCGTACGGATTCCTCTTTAAATCCATACCAGGTGACGGGGCTAGCGCGGTGGCATTCACTGCCTTCGCTAGTCCCGTCTACCTGGAGTCACGTTCTAAATGAACGGACTTTCCTCCGTGTGTGAGGCAAGTCCGTTAATTTCAAAAGTCCCGCGGACTTCAGCCAAAACTCCGGCGGATTGTCCGCTGGAAAAGTCCCGGCGTGTGTGGGCAAGTCCACAAGTACGGAAAGTCCGGCGGACCTCCGCTGGAAAGTCCAGCGGTTTGTCCGCTGGACTAGGTCCGGTGGACAATCCCGCGGAAAAGTCTGAGCGTGTGTACGCTGCATTAGTGTATTTTTTCTGCAATATATTGAAGTGTGTCAGTGTAGAGTGTCAGGGCACTTTTACTGCAGTATATTGGAATGTGTCAGTGTAGAGTGCCAGGGCACTTTTACTGCAGTATATTGAAGTGCACTTTTTCTGAAATATATTGAAGTGTGTTAGTGCACTTTTACTGCAGTAAATTTAAGTGTGTTAGTGCACTATTACTGCAGTATATTGAAGTGCATCAGGGCACTTTTTTTGCAATATATTGAAGTGTGTTAGTGCACTTCTACTGTAATATGTTAAAGTGCATTAGTGCATTTTAACTGCAGTATAATAAATTGTGTTAGTGCACTTTTATTGCAACATATTGAAGTGCATTAGTACACTTTTATTGCAGTATATTGAAGTGCGTCAAGGGACTTTTACTGCAGTATATTGAAGTGTGTTAGTGCACTTTTACTGCTGTATATTAAAGTGCGTCAGGGCACCGCAGCTGCCAGAGTGGCTTATTCTGCCTCCTTGTCATCAGCTACTTTACAGTACAAGGGGGAACTTTTTGGATCCTGATGTAAAGAGGAACACTGCAGACCGTGATGTAAGGGGGAACGCTGCAGACCTTGATGTAAAGGGGAACTCTGTGGACTGTGTTGTAAGGGGTAACACTGGGGGCTCTTGTGTATGGGGGGCCTGGTGACCCGAGACCCCCTTACACCAGAGTCCACAGCATTCCCCTTACATCAGAGTCCTCAGAGTTCTCCTTTACATCAGACTCCACAGAGTTCTGCTTGACATCAGAGTCCACAGAGTTCCCTTTTACATCAGTGTCCGCAGTGTTTCCCCTTGCACTGTGGACTCTGATGTAAGGGACAACTCTGTGGACTCTGATGCAAGTGGGAACTATGTGGACTTACATACGGGTCTGCAGAGTTCCCCCTTGCGCTGTAAAGGGGAACCCTGTAGACTCTGATATAAGGGGGAACCCTGATGTAAGGCACAACTCTGTCGACTCAGATGTAAATACGAATTCTGTAGACTCTGATGTAAGGTGGAACCCTATATACTCTGATGTAAGGGGGAACCCTGTAGATTCTGATGTAAGGGGGAGCTCTGTGGACTCATTAGCCACGTATCCTGGCACAGGGTGGTGGTATCTTGGCGTGCAGTGGAATTAGTGGCAGGGGGCCAAGGTCAACTTTTGCATTGGGGCCCACAATATTCAAGCTACGCCTCTGATACAGAGTGCAGTGGTCAGGTATTTCTAGCACAGAAGAAGCAGGTTCCAGGAGTGTGTAAGATACAGACTGCATGTCAAGAGTAGGTAATACACAGAATGCATGGATCAAGAGTATGTAGCACTCATGGTGCATAAATCAGGAAGCTGTAATGCTCAGGGTATGCACAATGTAGATACAGTGGTGCCAAGGAGAGCTCCTCCAATGTGACCTTTGACTATGTCATACGACATTTTAAAGTCAAGTCAAGGCATTCCTACAGATTTGCATTACACATTGCCTCCCTGATCTGAGGCCTGAAAGGCTACAGTACCCACTCACTCTTCAGCCATTTTCAGGAACGTGTGTGTTGGAGATATTGCCTTGGACACCCCTGAACTGAAACCAGACAAAATGTCAGCAAGAGAGTCTTCAAGGGCCTGTGTTTGCTTGAAGCACTTTAGGACCATTGCTCAGATATGATGGCTCTGTACTTTATGTCCCTTCCAGTGTTTTGATACTAGCTGAATGAGAACTGCAAATAGTGTACATGGATTTCTTTTTTTTTAGGGATTTCCATTAAGATGGCACTTTTTTGTCTTGGGTTACATTCTTTTAATGGACCACAAATTAAAATGAAGAACTGTCAAAGCAGGATAAACATTATCATTCTTTTTCTGTGCCTACATGCTATCAAGGTCAATAGACAGTCAGTTTATCTCTCACCACCTACTGCTGCTAATACTTTGTTATGATTGCAAGTTCAGTGGAGTAAATCTGCATGTTTAGTGTCTCATTTGTCTGCTTCAAAACAATTCTTTCTTGAGGTTGCATTACATAACTAATGATAAGTATAGTTCAAGAAATGTTTGTAATAATACCAGTTAGAAAGGAAAGTGTGGCATTAATGCATCCTATCATGCCATTGTTATTCATCATTGCCAATCAAATTGAAAAATGAAAATGTCAGTGTCCTAAATAATGACAGCATAAAGACAATGACAGACATTTCACTAAAATAAACAAAGTTATATTATACAAAATGTATTAGCCCTGCAATAATATGTATAACTAGAAAAGATACAATTTCTGGGGAAATTGTGTGACGTGTTCTTGCCTCCACCTACTGGAGTGGGCGGAGTAACTGGGTGGAGTGGCTTGAGTAACTAAACTTTTATTTATTTTTTTCAAAAATTATTATTTATTTTTTTTAATGATTTTTTTTAAATGTTTTTTTTTTTTTTATTTAATTATTTAAAAAAAAAATATTTTTCAAAAATTATTATTTTTTTCAAAAATTATTTTTTTTCCAAAAAGATATTTTTTTTCAAATTTCCTAATTTTCATTTTTTTTTCTAAAATGATTGATTTTTTTTTTTTTATAAAAAAAAAAAAATTTTTAATTATTTTTTTGAATTATTATTTTTTTTTTTAAAAGAAAACATTTTTTTTTTGAAAATAATATATTTTTCAAAAAATATTTTTTTCCAAAGAATATAATTTTTTTTCAAATTTCCTATTTTTTTTTTCTAAAATTATTATTTTTTTTTTTTATAAATTTTTTTTTTTTTCAAAAATGTTTTTTTTTTTTTTTTTTAATGATTTTTTTTAATTATTATTTTTTTTTTAATTATATATTTTTTCTAAAATATATTTTTTTTTTCAAAAAAGAATTTTTTTTTTTTAAATTTCCTAATTTTCATTTTTTTTTTCTAAAATTATTTTTTTTTTATTTTTTTATTATTATTATTTATTTATTTTTTTTTTTTCAAATTTCATAATTCCCCTCAGAGCTGTGTGGGACTAGTTATAATTCCCCTCAGAGTTGTGTAGGACTACCTATAATCCCCCTCAGAGCTGTGTTGGACTACCTATAATTCCCCTCAGAGCTGTGTTGGACTACCTATAATCCCCTCAGAGCTGTGTGGGACTACCTACCTAGAGATGTGTGGGACTACCTATAATCCCCTCAGAGATGTGTGGGACTACCTATAATCTCCCTCAGATATGTGTGGGACTACCTATAATTCCCTCAGAGATGTGTGGGACTACCTCTCAGAGCTGTGTGGGACTACCTATAATCTCCCTCAGAGATGTGTGGGACTACCTATAATCTCTCTCAGAGATGTGTGGGACTACCTATAATTCCCCTCAGAGCTGTGTGGGACTACCTATAATCCCCCCCTCAGAGCTGTGTGGGACTACCTATAACCCCCCTCAGCTGTGTGGGACTACCTATAACCCCCTCAGCTGTGTGGGACTACCTATAACCCCCCTCAAAGCTGTGTGGGAGGAGCTAAAATTCCCCTCAGAGCTTTTGTCACCTCCCACTCTAATTTTGAACATTTCTCCATTCATTCCTATGGGACAAATTTCGCCGCAAAAATGACGATATTTCGTGAAACGTTCGGCGAAACGTTCCACAAAGTAATAGCACACCATTCGGGAACAATCCGCACGTTTTGGTATATATTCGGTATATGTAGCGTAAAAACTGTGGGAGGAGTTAGGGTGGTAAATTTGGCTATAAGAATAATAATAACTAGAAAAAATACAATTTCTGGGGAAATTGTGTGACGTGTTCTTGCCTCCACCTACTGGAGTGGGCGGAGTAACTGGGTGGAGTGGCTTGAGTAACTAAACATTTATTTATTTTTTTCAAAAATAATTTTTTTTTTTGAATGATTTTTTTAAAATGATTTTTTTAGATTTTTATTCAATTTTTTCTAAAAATAAATTTTTCAAAATAATTTTTTTCAAAAAAATTTTCACATTTTTTTTTTCAAATTTCCTAATTTTCATTTTTTTTCCAAAATGATTGATTTTTTTTTATAAAAAATTTTTTTTTTTTTCAAAATAATTTTTTTTTTCCAAAAATAATTTTTTTTTTCAAAAATAATTTTTTTTTTCAAAAATATTTTTTTTTTAATTATTATTATTTTTTTTAAATGATTTTTTTTTTCTAAAAATGTTTTTTTCTTCAAATTTCCTAAATTTTCATTTTTTTCTAAAATGATAGATTTTTTTTTTTTTTTTATAAAAAATATTTTTTTCAAAAATTATTTTTTTTTTAATGATTTTTTTTAATTATTATTTTTTTTTTAAATTATATATTTTTTCTAAAATTATTAAAAGAATTTTTTTCAAATTTCCTAATTTTCATTTTTTTTTCTAAAATTATTTTTATTTTTATTTTTTTTATTATTATTATTTTTTTTTATTTTTTTTTTTTTTTTCAAATTTCATAATTCCCCTCAGAGCTGTGTGGGACTAACTATAATCCCCCTCAGAGCTGTGTGGGACTACCTATAATCGCCCTCAGAGCTGTGTGGGACTACCTATAATCGCCCTCAGAGCTGTGTGGGACTACCTATAATCCACCTCAGATGTGTGGGACTACCTATAATCCCCCTCAGAGCTGTGTGGGACTACCTACAATCCCCCTCAGAGCTGTGTGGGACTACCTACAATCCCCCTCAGAGCTGTGTAGGACTACCTATAATTCCCCTCAGAGCTGTGTGGGACTACCTATAATCCCCCTCAGAGCTGTGTGGGACTACCTATAATTCCCCTCAGAGCTGTGTGGGACTACCTATAATCCCCCTCAGAGCTGTGTGGGACTACCTATAATTCCCCTCAGCTGTGTGGGACTACCTATAATTCCCCTCTGAGCTTTTGTCACCTCCCACTCTAGTTTTGATCATTTCTCCATTCATTCCTATGGGACAAATTTCGCCGCAAAAATGATGATATTTCGTAAACCATTCGGCGAAACGACGAAGACTACCTATAATTGCCCTCAGAGCTATGTGGGAGGAGCTATAATTCCCCTCAGAGCTTTTGTCACCTCCCACTAGTTTTGAACATTTCTCCATTCATTCCTATGGGACAAATTTCGCCGCAAAAATGACGATATTTCGTGAACCATTCGGAAAAACGTTCCACAAAGTAATAGCACACCATTCGGGAACAATCCGCACGTTTTGGTATATATTCGGTATATGTAGCGTAAAAACTGTGGGAGGAGTTAGCGTGCAAAATTTGGCTATAATAAGAATAATAATAATAATAATAATAATAATAATATATATGTGAGATAACAATAAGTGATCTTGCTATGCAAGAACACTTAATAACTAGAAAAGATACAATTTCTGGGGAAATTGTGTGACGTGTTCTTGCCTCCACCTACTGGAGTGGGCGGAGTAACTGGGTGGAGTGGCTTGAGTAACTAAACTTTTATTTATTTTTTTCAAAAATTATTATTTATTTTTTTTAATGATTTTTTTTAAATTTTTTTTTTTTATTTAATTATTTAAAAAAAAAATAATATGTTTCAAAAATTATTTTTTTTTCCAAAAAGATATTTTTTTTCCAAAAAGATATTTTTTTTCAAATTTCCTAATTTTCATTTTTTTTTCTAAAATGATTGATTTTTTTTTTTTTTATAAAAAAAAAAAAATTTTAATTATTTTTTTGAATTATTATTTTTTTTTTAAAAGAAAACATTTTTTTTGAAAATAATATTTTTCTAAAAATATTTTTTTTCCAAAGAATATTATTTTTTTTCAAATTTCCTATTTTTTTTTCTAAAATTATTATTTTTTTATTTTTATAAATTTTTTTTTTTTCAAAAATGTTTTTTTTTTTTAATGATTTTTTTTAAATGATTGTTTTTGATTTTTATTTAATTATTTTAAAAAAAATATATTTTCAAAAATTATTTTTTTTTTTAAAAATTATTTTTTTTTTCAAAAATTATTTTTTTTTTCAAAAATTATTTTTTTTTTCAAAAATTATTTTTTTTTTCAAAAATTATTTTTTTTTCCAAAAAGATTATTTTTTAAAAAATTTCCTCATTTTCATTTTTTTCTAAAATGATTGATTTTTTTTTTTATAAAAAAAAAAAATTCATTTTTTTTAAGTTATTATTATTTTTTTTTTAAATGATATTTTTTTCAAAAAAGATTTTTTTTCCCAAAAATATATTTTTTTCAAAAAAGATTTTTTTTTTCAAAAAATTATTTTTTTTTTCAAATTTCCTAATTTTAATTTTTTTTTTCTAAAATTATTATTTTTTTTTTTTTTATAAATTTTTTTTTTTTCAAAAATGTTTTTTTTTTTTTAATGATTTTTTTTAATTATTTTTTTTTTTAAATGATATTTTTTTTCTAAAATAATTTTTTTTTCAAAAAAGAATTTTTTTTTTTTTAAATTTCCTAATTTTCATTTTTTTTCTAAAATTATTTATTTTATTTTTTTTATTATTATTTTTTTTTTCTTTTCAAATTTCATAATTCCCTTCAGAGTTCTGTAGGACTACCTATAATCCCCCTCAGAGCTGTGTTGGACTACCTATAATCCCCCTCAGAGCTGTGTTGGACTACCTATAATCCCCCTCAGAGCTGTGTGGGACTACCTATAATCCCCCTCAGAGCTGTGTGGGACTACCTATAATCCCCCTCAGAGCTGTGTGGGACTACCTATAATCCCCCTCAGAGCTGTGTGGGACTACCTATAATCCCCCTCAGAGCTGTGTGGGACTACCTATAATCCCCCTCAGAGCTGTGTGGGACTACCTATAATCCCCCTCAGAGCTGTGTGGGACTACCTATAATCCCCCTCAGAGCTGTGTGGGACTACCTATAATCCCCCTCAGAGCTGTGTGGGACTACCTATAATTCCCCTCAGCTGTGTGGGACTACCTATAATTCCCCTCAGAGCTGTGTGGGACTACCTATAATCCCCCTCAGAGCTGTGTGGGACTACCTATAATCCCCCTCAGAGCTGTGTGGGACTACCTATAATTCCCCTCAGCTGTGTGGGACTACCTATAATTCCCCTCAGAGCTGTGTGGGACTACCTATAATTTCCCTCAGAGCTGTGTGGGACTACCTATAATTTCCCTCAGAGCTGTGTGGGACTACCTATAATTCCCCTCAGAGCTGTGTGGGACTACCTATAATTCCCCTCAGAGCTGTGTGGGACTACCTATAATTCCCCTCAGAGCTGTGTGGGACTACCTATAATCCCCCTCAGAGCTGTGTGGGACTACCTATAACCCCCCTCAGCTGTGTGGGACTACCTATAACCCCCTCAGCTGTGTGGGACTACCTATAACCCCCCTCAAAGCTGTGTGGGAGGAGCTAAAATTCCCCTCAGAGCTTTTGTCACCTCCCACTCTAGTTTTGAACATTTCTCCATTCATTCCTATGGGACAAATTTCGCCGCAAAAATGACGATATTTCGTGAAACGTTCGGCGAAACGTTCCACAAAGTAATAGCACACCATTCGGGAACAATCCGCACGTTTTGGTATATATTCGGTATATGTAGCGTAAAAACTGTGGGAGGAGTTAGCGTGCAAAATTTGGCTATAAGAATAATAATAATAATAATAATAATAATAATAATAATATATATGTGAGATAACAATAAGTGATCTTGCTATGCAAGAACACTTAATAATATATATGTGAGATAACAATAAGTGATCTTGCTATGCAAGAACACTTAACTAAAGACATAAAATGGAATTAAAAACAACATAAGACATAACGTGGCATAATAACAATATAGTGTAATGTGTTGATAAAACTTAGCAGAAAACTGAACTTGATGCAGAATCATTTAATCCCTTATTGAGGAAGCCTTTTGGCTGTGTTTGGTTAGTTTGATGTTTCATGATGTTAATTCAAACCCTCTGGCATCAGTGTTTTCTTCTTACAAATCCAATAACACTCTAATCTTAAAGTGAATTTGTGGATAATTCAGGGAATATAAACTAAGACTTGAATCTGGTAGCTAGCAGCAAAAACCATTGGCTTACACCTTTTTCATAGCATTTTTCCAATTACAATGTCACCTGCTGCACTCCCAAAGCACTTATGCAATGCTCACTTTTTTAAAGTGTTAAGGTTATCTATGGACATCCTTATAGAAAATGTATTCTTTTTTAGTCAAGTCCATGCTTATAGATTTGCACAAAGAAAGAGGAGAAGAAAAGCATTACCACTGTGCAGTTATTAAAGCCCAACTCCGGGATGGCACTCTGTGTGTATTTGCCCCAGCTGTAGCAACCTGCCTTCAATCCTAAAAACCCTTAAGGGCCAGTTCACACTGGTCTGACAAGCACTCCGCCTTCAAGAGCACAAGTTACATGACATGTCAAAATCAATGCCAATCAAAATCAAGTTACATGAAAGAAAAAAGTCATGGGGGTCCCTCCCCAAGACCATACGGGACCCTTACCCGAGCATGCAGCCTGGCAGGCCAGGAAAGGGGGGCAAGCAAGCGCCCCCCCTCCTGAACCATATCAGCCATGCCCTTAACATGGGGGGTGGGTGCTTTGGGGAAGGGGGGCTCTGTTGATGGGGACAAGGGTCTCTTCCCCACAACCCTGGGCTGTAGTTGTGGGGGTCTGCGGGCAGGGGGCTTATCAAAATCTAGAAGTCCCCTTTAAGAAAGGTCCTGGCCTCCCCCTATGTGAATGAGTATGGGGTACATGGTACCCCCACCCATCCATCCCAAAAAAAGACAGTGTAACAAAAAACATGGTAGTTTTTGACAAGTCCTTTATGAAAAATTACTAATGTTCCCCCGATGTAGGGCCAACATCAATCACAATGTCTTCCTCCGCAACCATTCTGTTTTTTGATAATTTTGGCATGAGGTTTCATCCATACCAAAAGCAAAGAAATTGTTTTAATTGCTCAAAGTCGCAATCATCTCAAAGTCGGATCAAAATTTAATCCCGTTCATTGCGGTCGCATGGAAGTCTGACCAGAAGTCGCAGGGCAAAGTCTGAATGAAAGTCGTGTGACTTTCATGTCAGATCAGTGTGAACATGTCCTAAAGGCTAATGTAGCACTACCCTCAAAAGGGCTGCTGGTAACTGCCTCCCCTATTCCTGCACAACCAGGCAACACACGTTTCATTTGCACTCAGACACAAGAGGTCAGTCCCTTGGCTTTGTTTTTGTTAGAGGAATTTATTATTCAAATTGCCCAGGTGACGTCTCATACAGGGAAACGTAGGTCGAGTGGAAGGAGAACACTCGCCGGGGCACTAAATGCTTTTTTTACCGAATGCCTGTTATCCTACTGTTCCTGTGAGTATAAGCCTTTTTACAATAAACTGCTTTTAATAATCTTTGTACAATGAGGTTTGCCCTTCCTTTTTTTGAGTGTATTGTGTCCCATACATGCCTGTGAGAACACTATTGGGTCACATTTCTGTGGAGAGGAGGAGATGCATTCAAAAGGTTGAGCCTTATATTTGATTTGCCTGCTGACAGCCATGAATTTTTGCATATTTATCCATTGATACATTTTTGACCTGCAAGAAACACATTCTTCTGGTAAGGAGCTGACTCTTATCTGTGGGAGTAGTGTACTTTTCGGGTGACTTGGCATGGAGATCGCTATATATTTTTGAAGTGAAACCTCATCTCATTTCTCTATGGACATTGGGACTGTTTTCACTTTATTATTTGTGGCACATTGCACTTTGCAACAAGCAGCTGGTGGTGCAGGATATGAATATAATTTAATCATTTAATTTTTGTTATTTATCTCTTTATGAACATTTAGATAGAGCAGCATTTTTTTTTCCATAAAAGATTTTATTGAAAGTTTCAAAGCATACAAACATGTGAAACATGTATATATCACATACAAAAAGTGCAACCACGACTCTTTCATACAAAGGAAAAATGTAGCTGAAACAATGCTGCTTTGGTCGTGGTGGATAGAACAGTGCTATACAAATATAGTCATAACTTGTCAACAAACGTATAACCAATATAATGTTATATTAGAAGAGGGGCACTCAAATCAGGTCAGGTAGTGATATATATGGGTGCCGGACCCGTGAGACCAATATCATCAGGTCTAACTTGGGTCTCGAAAGTGACTCTAGTCCTGACTCCAATGACAGTGTGGAAATGTGAACGGTTACGTTGGTGTGTCTCTAAAAGGTTATTGGTTGGTTAAATATTCTAGGGGAGGATTCAATGTTATGTTGGATAGCTGGGATGGGGTACAGGAGTGAGGGGTGGGGGGGTGAGGATAGAGAAAGTAGGAGTATAAGGGGGGAGAGAGAGAGAGGAGGCGGAGCGCCGTTCCCGGCACCTCCCCGCCGACACTGCGCCTCCTGGTTTGTGGGTTATGTATCCCTAGTTAGGGAAGGAAAGAATGCCTTGTATTTGTCTGTGGTTTAAAAGTGTTTCCAGCAGGCCCACGTGGTCAAATTTTTTTGTAGACGTTCTTGTGTGGTATAAATCAGCTCTTCCATCTCCTCTATCTTAGCAACTCTAGTCAGCCATTACCGAATGGAGGGGACATCTGTGGATCGCCAGTGTGTAGGAACACACAACTTGGCTGCATTGACCATATGCATGGCTAGTGATTTGTGATAGATCTGTTTAGGGAGAGTTGTATAATGGAGGAGATATTGTGCGGGGTTAAAGTTTAGGGTGTAAGTGGTGACCTGTGAGATAATGGAGTGAACTTCCTGCCAGAAGGGTTGTATTAAGGGGCACTCCCACCAGATATGGATCATGAAGCCTACCTCTGTCTTGCATCTCCAGCAGGTATTGGGAATTGTGGGAGAGAATTTGTGTAGCCTAGCAGGAGTTCTGTACCATTTAGTTACGATTTTGTACCCATTTTCTTGGGTTGCTACATTCATTGAACCTTTATGCGCGTAAGTATATATGTCTTCCCACCGTTCTTTTGTAAGGTTGATATGCAAGTCTTTTTCCCAAGAGCTATGTTTGGGTACAGTCCGTGTCTGGTCAGGTTTGTCTTGGAGTAATGCATATATGTACAATATTAAATGTCTCAGGGGTGTGTTACTTGTACATAGGACTTCAAATGGGGAAAGTTGTCTACACCACGTAGTGGATGGGTCTTCCAAGGCGATAAAATGTCTCAGTTGCCTATAAGTCCAGAAAGGGAAGTTTTGGGTTGTGGAGAGTATAACTAGGTTTTCATATGAACGTGGTCGTCCCTTGTGGAAGAAGTGGTGGGCCAATACCTCCTCATGTGGCCATTCCCTTTTTAAGAATGAGGTGGATTCTTCTGGATGAAAGTATGGGTTGTTGCGTAAGGGGGTCAGGGGACCTGGTCGAGAGGATACTTTGGAGAGGCGTATTGCTTGGTTAAAAGCCAATAGCGAGGGGAAGATAAGGGGATGTGTTTTAACGGGTTGGTTCCACTGGCTTGGAGTAAGCCAGGGAAGGGAGTGTAACAGACCGTTTGTGAAGTGGTTCTCCAGAGTAACCCAAGCCTTCCCGGTCTTGTGGATCCGCCAGTCCACCACCCTGGTCAGGTGGCAAGCTAAGTGGTATTTGGGGAGGTCAGGAAGTCAAATACCTCCTTTTGCTTTAGCCCAATTCAGGCGGGTGTATTTGATGAGTGGGGCCGTGTTTTTCCAAATAAAGACGGTACATGCCTTTTTGTATGTTGCAAAGAAGGAAGGAGGGAGGTGAATCGGGATTATCTGCATCAAGTATAAGAGTCGCGGGAGAACAATCATCTTAATAAAGCCACCTTGCCGAAACAAGAGACGTTTAGATTGGCCCAGTCCTTTAGTTCTGTTTGAATTTTAGTGAGCGCAGGTAAGAAGTTTTGATTGTATAGATCTGTTATTTTCCTGGTAATTTGGATGCCAAGATAGGTAATGTTGTCTTTTTTCCATCGAAAGGGGAAGGATTCCTGACAATGGGTAACTTCTTAATAATTGATAATTCCCCGAAGTGTTTCATATCACTGAGTAGATTAGGTAGGGATAGGCGTGGGCAGTGCTCAAGTCCTGCGGGAACACATGGGAATGGAGTTCCTGTACTTTTTCCACAACAGGAACTCAGTTCCCATTAGCAGCTGTGTCCTGCAAGACTTTGAAGTATTCAAGTTGTGTGGCAGGTGCTACACCAGCAGCTGCCGACACAGCTCACAATAGTAAGTGACTACTGCCAGTAAGGGGCCCCATGACAGCTTTCTCTTCGATCTACCTGTCAACCACAGCTAGCTGACGGGTAGATCAGGTCCCTGCTGCTAAGAGATTGTGTTTAGTCAGACCTCTCGTGATGTGCTCCTCCCCGCTGGCCCCTCCTGATTTTCTGTCTCCTCATCCCCCCCCCCCAGTCTTCTGCATACTTGCTCTGTGTGTCCCGCTGAATCCCCCCCTCCTCTATCTTCAGTACCATATGATGAGAGAACCCAGAGGAGGAGCACAGCTATTCTGCTCACAGGACATGCAGGGAGAGAGGTGAGCTGAGGGAGGAACATCAGTTTGGGGTGGTAAGCTGAGCACAATACCTGGCAAAGTTTAATGCCAGGAGGGAAGTTTATGTGGAAATATGTGAAGGGTTGGAATAGCAGCGAGTGTGTGTTGGAGCCCTGCAGAGTTTGCAGCCCCCCAAGCTAACATACATCTCCTAAGCAGGAACACATCACTATCTCCCCAAGCATTCTGTCCAGATAATGTGTAGTTAATTTATGACCTTTCCGTTCAACCCTGTGTTATCCAAACTCTGTTCAATGAAAAGTGTAAACTCACCACATAAACACTCTATATACAAATTAAAATTCCCCAATAAAGATCAGAACATGATGTTCACATTTGCATGGAAGCACAATTGAATGAATGCTGATTATTCAGAGAATTACCGTATTTATGTTTAGTGAGGATTGTTTTTTTTTTATGTACTAACAGTTTCTTCATACACACAATACGAAAATTGGATGAAAAATACCACTTTTGAAGCGTTCGTGCATATGAGCATATCATTTTTTTTTTTTTTTTTGATGGGGGAGTGGATCTTGGGTGGGAGTTCCCACACTTTTTTCCCCAGGACTTGACCCCTGGGCATGGGGATTGTAATGACAATAAGATATCGTCAGCAAAGGCTGCTACCTTAAATTCCCTATTTTCTATAAAGCATCCTTTTATGTCAGGGTTGGCTCTTAATCTGTTTAGCAGGGGTTCAAGTGTTAGAACAAAGATCAGGGGCGATAGGGGGCAACCCTGCCGCGTCCCGTTGCTGATGGAGAAGGCGTCTGACAGAAGGCCATTGACTTTTACTTTGGCTGAAGGGTTTGTATACAAGGCGTCAATATGTGAGCACATGCGGGGAAGGAGTCCCACTCCTTTTAGCACTGCCTGCATATAGTCCCAAGCCACTCTGTCGAACGCCTTCTCAGCATTAAGGGATAGGAAAAATCCATGGGACAATGATGAGTTGAGCCAGTGATGCAAATTCAGTGTGCGAATAGTGTTATCCCTATAGAATAAGAGGAAGCAGTCTGTTGGCGAGGATCTTTGCGTAAAGTTTAATATCTACATTGAATAGGGAGATGGACCTATAGTTGTATACTTGCGTCGGGTCCTTACCCTCTTTTGGGATGACTGTTATGTGCGCTTCCAGTAATCAGCCTGTAGAAATGTTGGGGTTTGCTAGAGCGTTGAATGTCTGTAGTAGAGATGGTGACAGTTCTCCAGCAAAGGTTTTGTAGTATAAAAGCGGAAGACCATCCGGTCCTGGGCTTTTACCCACTTTCATTTGTTTGATTGCCAAGGAGAGTTCCTCTGAAGAGAGAGGGCTCTCCATGGCCTCCGCGTGTTGAGGAGAAATTGGTTTAGGGCAGTATTGGGCTAGGAAGTCTTAAATTTTGTTGTGACGGTCGCCTGTCTTAGGTGTTCCTATGTTGTCTCATGTCAAATTGTACAGTTTAGAGTAAAACATTTTGAATTGTTTGGCAATGTTCATGTTTCTAGAAAGTAGGTTACCTTTGCTGTCTTGTATCTGATGGATTGTAGACTGGGATTTGGCCGTCTGAATTGTACGAGCTAGGAGTCTCCCTCTTTTGTTACCGTGTTCGTAAAATACCTTTTGGCCCAGGATGTATCATCTCCTGGTGCGTTTGCCTAGTTCATCTAAAAGTGTAGAGCGAGCTTGCATGGGGTCCTGGAGTGTTGTTATGGAAGTGGAATGTTTGTGTGTCCTTTTGAGTCTGTGGATTAAATCAATAAGGGTTTTAATCTGTTCTTGGTGTTTCTTTTTAGAGGCGGTTGCTAGGGAGATAGTTTTCCTCTGATGATGCACTTATGGGCTTCCCAAAGTGTAATGGGTGAAATGTCAGGGGATAGATTTTCTTTAAAGTATAGATGGATTCAAGAGCGTTGCAGTATTACCGGGTCTTTGAAAAGGGAGGGGCTCAGTCTCCATAATTTGCATTTTGGGGTTGAATCCGCAAAGGTAGGCCAGGTCATGCTGGGACAGAAAAAAATAGTCTAGTCTGGAGTACTTTTGGTGTGGTGGGGAGAAGAAGGTATAGTCCTTGACAGTTGGGAATAGGGTACGCCAGGTGTCGTGAAGAGTCAGGTTTTAAAGTTGTATTTTAATTTGGCGAAGAGCACGGTATGGGAGCGAAGACGTCCCTGTGGAGGTGTCAAGAAGGGGATTCATTGGGATGTTGAAGTCTCCTCCCAGTATCACTATGCCCTCTTGGAAGGAGGATAATAGGTCACATACTTTCCTGAGGAAAGATAGCTGGTGTTCATTGGGACAATACACGTTGGCCAGAGTAATTGGTTTAGACGCATATGTGCCCTTACTGAAGAGATATCTTCCCTCCGGATATATTTTGGAATCTTTCAGTTGAAAGTCAGCATGCTTGGCGATGAGGATCGAGACCCCTTTAGTTTTGGCTTCTGGATTGGTGGAATGTAGTGACCTATTATATATGTGGTTTGCTAGCTTGGGTATAGTGTCGGTACAGAAGTGTGTTTCTTGCAAAAGCAGGAAGTGAGCTCTGTGTTTCGTCAAAGCTGTTAGTACCTGTGATCTCTTCTCTGGAAGGTTTAAGCCTTTGACATTTAGTGATAGACAGCCTCATATTCCATACACCAACTCCAGCTACTAAGTACATTACCTATGCATTCCCTGACATTAAAGTGTCTCTCCCTCAATGTAAAGGGTCTTAACCTTCCGGAAAAGAGATCCCAAGTCCTGTCCTCCCTCACCAAACACAGAGCACACTTCATATTTCTGCAAGAGACCCACTTCCGATCGGACTCTATCCCTAAATTGTCTAACCACATATACCAAACAGCACTTCACTCCACAAATCCCGAATCTAAGACAAAAGGAGTCTCTATCCTCATATCGAAGCATGCAAACTTCCACATTTCAGATTCACTCATAGACCCTGAGGGCAGATTTATCTTCCTCAAGGGGACATAAGCCTCCAAACCGGTTACCTTAGCCAACATTTACTGCCCAAACGACCACCAGGTTGCCTTTTTCAGGAAAACTTGTGATCTCCTGGCCTCATTCCAATCAGGCATAGTACTCCTCGGGGGCGACTTTAATGTCCCACTTAATCCCCTACTGGACTGCTCCACAGGTTCCTCTACTTTAACCTATAAAGCCCTACACCAGATTAACTTACAGCTTCAATCACTGACCTTACATGATGCCTGGCGTACTCTATTTCCCTCAGATAAGGACTACACCTTTTTCTCGGCCCCACACCAAAAATACTCCAGAATCAACTATTTTTTCCTCTCACAATCCGATCTCCCCTTACTCCAACACTCTACTATCGAACAGATGTTTCTATCGGACCACCATCCGATCACAGTGACGCTAGTGTTTCCAGAACGCCAATACAAAATAAAGACTTGGAGACTGAATCCCTCTCTTCTAGATGACCCCTCAGTGACGGAACACATTCGCACTAGGATACAACAATACTTTGTAGAAAACTCAAACCCTGAGATTTCTCCAATCTCCCTATGGGAAGCACACAAATGCGTGATTCGAGGTGAGCTGATAGCCCTAGCCACGAAAGCCAAAAAAACGACATCAAGAGTACATGTCTTCCCTTATTAGCACCATCAAATCACTCAAAACCACTCACAAACTGACCCGAGCACAGGCCACACTACAGGAACTAACTCACAACCGAACCTTACTTCTTGAAGAGCTAGGTAAGTGCTCTAATGACTTCCTACATCAGGAATGGCCATTCAAGGATGTGCTTGCACTCCAATTCTACGCTAATGGAAATCCCCTGACCTATGAATCTTTAAAGTCCATAACCAGGTCGTCCACCTTCTCGTTCTGGACCTACAGGCAGGTCCATCATTTCCTCACTTCCCACCCTGACCAGACGGACTGGACAAGACAACTCACACCCTTTGAATCTCTATGCCACCGTAAATCACCACAGAGGCACTTAATCTCTCTTCTTTACACACTCCTCTTGGAGACCCTGACACGGCCCAAACTTCCTGGAACAAAGATCTCCAACTGCCTCTGTCAATGGAAGACTGGAACACTATTTATGACTACGCACACAAAGGCTCACTGAACGTGGCCACCCAGGAAAACGGGGTACTTTTATAATATTATGAGGGGATTAGGGTCTGGCTCTGGGAGGATAAGGGGTCTGCTGGTGGGTTTAGGGTGTACCAAGATGGCCGCCTCTCACCTCTGCCTCCGGATTGCCGACCTCTGCAGTGTGTCACCAGCTGCTCCTGTGTTCCATAAGTTTTCTCCTCCCGATCCACGGGAGCCGCCTCTAGAGTGTGCAGGATGGGCCGCCGCTAGTCCCGCTATCCACGGCACTCGATTGCGGAGGGTCTGGAGGCCTCGTAGGCCTCAAGATAGCGGCCGCACTCTAATGAATGGATTGTGGAGTGAGCAGACGGCCGGGAGTCTCCAGACAGGTATGGATCGGCTCAGGGGGAGCTCAGGAGTCTGGATGGAGTGTTTGTCAGCCGGAATCCAGGTCGCTGGGGTAGGATGGCTGTGGATTCCGTGCCGGTCAAGATGGCGACTGAGCTCTGATGGATGGAGCTGGCCGCGGGCCGGATTGTGGAGTGAGCGGATGGCCGGGAGTCTCCAGACAGGTATGGGTCAGCTCAGGGGATGCTCGGGAGTCTGGATGGAGGGTTTGTTGCCCGAAATCCAGATCGTTGGGGTAGGATGGCTGTGGATTCTGTGCCGGTCTGCAGAGCTCAGCCACAGCGTGTCCTATCTCTTTCATGTCCGGCCACGCCCCCAGCATTTTTTCTTTATGGTGTTTGTTATTATTGGTGTGCCAAATATTTTGAATGCAGCTGTCAATTTTTATAGATTTATAAACCAATAATACACACTTTCGCCCTTCCCTCTGTGTATCACCACTGCGCTTATGTAAATACCTCAAAAAAAATTATATATATTTTGCAGCCACTCTTAAGTAAATGAATTGTGTACAGTATTCCTAGTATATAATGTGGAATGAGCGGCGCTGAGTGCTATCTATGTATAGTCAAACTATACAATAGAGTGAAATTTGGTGTATAAAAATAAATAAATAAAGTGATACAAAAAACACACTTCTGTGCAATGTAACAACTTAAATTGAAATGTGACATAAGTGATTGAAAACAATAAATAACTAGGTACACAGAAATAAATGCTTGGCTGAAGGCGCTTTTTACCCTCTTTGTATAGGGGTGATAAGTAGAGACCTCTAAATTCCAATATAGGGATGATTATATACTTCTCAGGTGGACCTATTTAAAAAAGTAACTTGTTCACAGCACTCCATAGGATCAATAACTGGTAAATGGATGGCCACGGCTGACCCAGGGTAAACGAGATTGCACAGCGTCAGCTCACCACTCCTCGTCCCTGCTGCCACTAACAGCCGATCAAATAGCAGCCGATCGATGTGCATCAGAGTCAGCGCCCTGTGTCTAACTCAGAAGATCGCCAAGTAGCCACGCCCCCACGGGGACGAGGAGTGGTGAGCTGATGCTGTGCAATCTCGTTTACCCTGGGTCCGCCGTGGCCATCCATTTACCAGTTATTGATCCTATGGAGTGCTGTGGACAAGTTACTTTTTTAGGCTGTGGTTTTTAATCTGACATGTGAATGTAATGCAGTGATCTTTTAAGATATTAAAAGTGTGTGAGCTTATTACACTATTGGAGGTTTTCTTTCTCATTCACATGTGGAGTTTTTTTTAAAGAGGACCACCTGAGTATATAATCATCCATATATTGGAATTTAGAGGTCTCTACTTATCACCCCTATACAAAGAGGGTAAAAAGCGCCTTCAGCCAAGCATGAGAGTGTAAGGCTTAAACAGCTGGTGAGTTTGTAAACATAAGGGGATTGAAGTCACAGACACGGCGGTGTGGTGGAGGAGTGTTCCTGGAAAATATTATTTTTGGAATATCACTTTAAGTGATTCACTGGTCACCATATATAGGCATATTATTATGAACTATATTTGAAGTGGACTTTTTTTGGGTCATCTGAATTGGACACTTTATTATATATTTTTTATTTTTACTTTTTTTTATTTATTTTTTCAGATATTTTTATATTTTACACATCATTTATTTCTGTGTATCTAGTTTTTTATTGTTTTCAATCACTTATGTCACATTTCAATTTAGGCTGTTACATTGTACAGAAGTGTGTTTTTTGTATCACTTTATTTATTTATTTTGATACACCAAATTTCACTCTATTGTATAGTTTGACTATACATAGATAGCACTCAGCGCCGCTCATTCCACATTATATACCAGGAATACTGTACACAATTTTTATAGATTATTCACATTATCACTCAGTGTAGAATTCTAGACATGTGCAATTCGTTTCATTTTAATTTGTTTTCCGTTCAAATTCGTTATATTCGTTCATTCGTTATCGTACGAATGAACGAATGATTCGCAAAAAATTCCGACGAATAACGAATTATCGAAACGAATGAATATGAAAAACAACGAAAATCCGAAATAACCAAATTAGAAACAACGAAACTACGAAAGAAGACAATCCGAAAAATGAAAACAGGAACAACGGAAATCAAAATGAACGAAAAAATTTGTACATTCGTAACTTTTTTTTTGTTGAATTGGTAATTTTCTGTGTCCCTTACAATGGCGCTGCTTAACGTGCTTCGAAGGGATTGAACGAAAAAATTCGTACATTCGTAACTTCTTTTTTTTTTTTGTTGATTCGTAATTTTCCGTGTCTCTTACAATGGTGCTGCTTAACGTGCTTCGAATGGATTGAACTAAAAATTCGTACATTCTAACTTTTTTTATATATTCTTTATTTTCACAGTTTTCTTCTTATACAAAGTTCATCACATTTTTTTTTATTTTTTTTTGCGATTCGTAATTATCCTAAAATATTGTTCGGTTTCCCTGAACTCAATCCATTGTTGCCATGTCCTTTACAATGGCGCTGCTTAACGAATTGCTTTGGCTGCATTTAATAGATAGGGGGTGAGGTTCCTAGAGTGTTTTCCCTCTCCACTCTCTGTATCATGGAATAAGCATACCCATGGAAGCTTCTTCACCCTTACTTGTGTTATTTTAAAAATTATTTCTATTATTTGCTCCCAATATTCCTTTATTTTCGGGCAGTACCACCACAGGTGTGAGAAGGAGCCTACTACCTCGCACCCTCGCCAACAATTAGGAGAAATGTCTCCGTTGTAGGCGTTCGCTGCTTGGGGCGTTACATACCACCTAGCTAGTAGTTTATAGGACATTTCTACTGAATGTATATCTTTTGCTGTTGAGAAAACCCGTCCTAGGATCTTGGTCTTCTGGTCCTCGCTATTTAGTGGGCCGATCTCACTTTCCCATTTGCCTAAATACGTGGGGTATTCGTGTTCCGCTGCTCGCAGCAAGATTTTGTACGTCTTTGAGATTCTTTTCTCGCGGTTGTTGGGGGAATCCATTAATTTTTCTAAGGGCCTAAATTCTCTCTTACCGCGTAAGGGTTTTGGGAGTATCTGTGTGAAGTGTTGTATTTGGGTGTAGCGCCATTTGTCTAGTGCTTTATGTCCCCATTTCGTGATAATCTCATTGTAAGTGCTAATTCTATTCCCTTCCATCACATCTATCAACCTTAAATTCTCTTTATTGGACCATCTACTAAAATATATAAACTCCTCCTTACCTGGAGGAAAAAAATTTGTGTCTAATAATGGAATTAGTGGGGAATTATAATCCCAATTGTGCCTTTTGTGGATGGCATCCCAGATTTTTAGTGAGTGCCTTGTGAGTACTGTTGTATTTGGTGCTAAGTGTCTATAGTGAGGGGGTATCCATATAATTTCTCCTACTCTTGTTCTGCTTAACTTTCTTTCGAGTTCCACCCAACTTTTATCCTCATAATTGTGGCTCCAGTCTATTATTCTAGCGATTGCGACCGCTTCGTAATACTTTTTGAAGTCCGGAGCAGCAAGCCCCCTCTTCCTTTTTCTCTTACTAATGTATCGAATGCGATGCGCGCCCGTTTACCCGCCCAGATGAATTTTGTTATTATTGACTTTATTTTCTTCAGGTATGACTGAGGGAGGGAAATTGGGATCATTTGGCAGGTATAAATGAATAAAGGGAGAGTGAACATCTTGACCGCGTTTATCTTCCCCATCCACGAGAGGACTTTATATTGCATTCCTCTAAGTTGCTTTTTGATTTTATTGATCAGCGGGATATAGTTGTGGTTAAAGAGGTTATCTACTTGAGACGTTAATTTTATTCCCAAATAGTTAAGCTCCTTTTTGCACCATTTAAATTGGGATCTAGATTGTATGGCACTCTGTTCTTGTATTGGTAGGGTTAGATTTAATATCTCGGATTTAGACATGTTAACTTTAAAGTTCGATAGTTTACCGTATTGTTTCAATTCTTTCATAGCCATTGGGATAGATATTCTGGGGTTGGAGATATAAAGCAACAGGTCATCCGCAAACGCCGATACCTTATACTCCCTATCTCCAGCTCGAATTCCCCGGATATCAGGATTCTTACGAATCGCTGACAATAGGGGTTCTAGGGTAATTATAAATAAAAGAGGGGAGAGTGGGCACCCCTGTCTTGTCCCATTAAACAAGTCGAGGGGAGAAGACAGGGTCCCATTGACTCTTATTTTTGTTGTCGGATGTTGATAGAGGGCCCCGATCCATTTCATCATCCTATCGCACAGTCCCATATAATTCAATGTTTCAAGCAAGAATGACCAATTGACCCGGTCAAAGGCCTTTTCGGCATCAATTGACATTAGGACTGAAGGCTCGCCTCTTCTGACGGCTTCTTGAATCAGCATTATTGCTTTCAAGGAGTTATCTCTACCTTCCCTCCCCTGCACGAACCCGGCTTGGTCGTTATGTATCCATTCTGGCAGATATGACTTCAATCTTTCGGCGATTATTTTTGCAAATAGCTTTATGTCCGAGTTTAATAAGGAGATTGGCCTATAGCTTTCTACTGCCATCGGGTCTTTCCCCTCCTTTAAGATCAAAGTAATATGTGCCAGTAATGTCTCATCTCTAAATTTCTCACTTATCCCTATTGCATTAAAGTATTTGCATAATCTAGGTGCTAACTGCTTGGAGAACTTTTTATAATATATAATGGAGAATCCGTCCGGACCTGGGCTACCTCCTGGGGCTGTATTGGCTATTGCTCTTTCTACTTCTTCTACCGATATCGGTACTCCAAGTGCCTCCATTTCTACCTTTTTACCCTTTGGGAAGTCTATGTGCCGAAGGTATTCCCTGATTTCCTCCCGCCGTTTCCCTTCGTTTTGTTTATGTTCGATATTATATAGAGTACTGTAGTATTTATGGAATGTATTTGCTATTTCCGGGGATGATATCAAGATCTCGCCATTTGTATCTCTAATCTTCTCTATGAACGTCCTGTTCTTTTTTTCCTTGACCCTATTGGCCAGCCATTTACCTGCTCTATTCCCCCACTGATATCTCTCTCTCTTTAAAATGTGAATTGCGGCAATCCTCTCTTGCTCAACGTATTCTGCTAGCTCTCTTTTTTTGGCAATCAGGTCTTGTTTCTCCGGGATTCCTTTAGGTCTTGTTTTCTGCTCTAGCTCTTGTATGTCCTTGTATAACTCCCTTTTCCTTTTTACCCTTGCTTTTTTTTTTTTCCTGCTCCGATGCCTATTAAGCTTCCCCTTATCACCGCTTTATGAGTTTCCCAAATGAGGCCGAAACCTCTGGTGACTCATTTAAAGTGAAGAAAGTTTCTAATTCATGTTCTATCTTACTAATTGACTCTTGGTCTTGCAACAATGTGACATTGAGTTTCCAGTTTGTTCCAGGTCCACAGTCCCCCTTTATATCCAGATGGATTTTCACTGGGGCGTGGTCAGATAAGGTCATTGTTTTTATTTCTGCTTTCCTAAGAAGCGGGACCAGCTGATGTTCTATGAAAATATTGGAGGTCTATCCTGGAGAAGGAACTGTGGACCTGGGAGAAACAGGAACCTATGTATTCTATCTATTTTCAAAGTATCTGTAGCTTCTCTATCTAAAAAGGGATTAAATAATTGCTGTGCAATACTTCTCAATTCCGTGTTGCCATATAACTCAGGGAGACCTTTTATGCGGAGGTTCTTCCTTCTGCTTCGATTCTCTTGGTCTTCTAATTTATATAGCAACAACCTGTTAGCTCTCTGGAGGGTATTCATCTGTTCTGCTATTTCTGCTAGCTTTTGGTCATAGATCTCTAACCTATCTTCCACCTCTTCTACTCTCCCCAGGACTAGTCCTATGTCTCCCCTTAGGGCAGCAATTTCTCCTTTCAGAGATGTTTCTAAGTTTAGAAACATCTCCGAGAGCATCTCTCTGATTTGTGGCATCCCCTCTTGGGGTATGGGCCTCGTGGGTCTACCTATCTCCATGTCTCCTCCCTCCGCTCCCATCTCCACCTCTCTAGTCTGTATTTCCTCATGTCCTAGGGTGGGATTTAGGGGTTTTTTGTCATCTGCCTTCGGTCCCGCTATTTTTGCTCCATTTGCCTTCCCTCCTTTGGTTTCATCCGGGCCTCTCTGCCTGTTTAACCCTGATCTTAGGGGTGCTCCTCCTTGACTCAATCTAGGGCCCCCCTGTCCCTCCTCCATCATGCTTGTATTAGTGGCCATATATCTCTGGATACCTCCCGGGCTTTGGGTTGGTGGTATAAGTTTACCAGTCTTGCTTGTTTTACCCCTCATACTCCTTGCCGTCCTTGTTTTCTACTTAGGGTGGTTACGGGATCCTGTACTGTACTTCCTCTTGTATTCCCCTTACTGCCACCGCTTACTTGCTAGTCTGGTCTGGATTACCAGGGGGGGTGCGGGGTACGAGCCCCTTTCTCGATTAATTTATTTTACCAGAAGGGGGGCGGGGTATGTATTATATATTATGTGTATTATATAATTTCCTGTTTAATTTGAAGTGCAGTCCTATATAATTTCCTGCTATAACTATTATCTAAACCTTTTTCCCACTCCTAGGTGTTCCAATCCTCCCTTTGGGGATTGTCAACCTCGAATCAAATGCAATACATTTACCCCCACCTTTACCCCACACAGAATAAATTTGTACTGTATTTTATGTGAAACAGAAAAAAAAAAAAAAAAAAAAAAAAAAAAAAGAAACAGGAAAAAAAAAGTTCGATCAGCTAGCTTGAAGTGTCTCTGGGTCTTTTCTCTTGCTCCTTCTTTCCAAGAGGGAGGAGGTAAGTATGCAGACAAGGACAAATAAGATACCAAAAAGTACCAAGGGGGACTGGGGAGGCAAAAAAGAACAAGCAGAAAAAGAGAGACTGGAGGGTGTTAGAGGCTCCCGGCGAAGGGGGAGGCATAAACCACTCCCTGATGATACATCCGCTCAGTGTTCACAATGTAAGTTCCCCTTTCTCTAGGTTGAGGGTCCCGTGGGGGTCCGCCTAGGGGACTATGGGGAGACCTGCTTGGGTACTCCGCTAGGTGCCCCTTTGTGGCGTCTATCAGGGGTATGTTACTCGCGGTAGTCCCGACTGTGATGAACCCTGGCGGTTTGGGGTTTCCTGGGGTTTACAAAGCTGAGGTAGTGTCCTGGGTGCCCAATGGGGCTGTCTCTTTCACCTTCCTGCGGCTCAACCCTCCGATCTCTGTATCTCCCGAACTATCTCCACAAGGGGCTACTTCTCCTGTCACTTTTATTGTAGGAGGGGGTCCCAGTCTGTTGCAGGCAGGGTACGAGATGTGTGTGGTAAATTCACCTCCAGGGGCGCTAGTCTCTTCCAAACCCCGGATAAAGAAAGGTTGGTAAGAATTAGATAGAGTTAAATAGTGACCGTCCTTGGATTTAAATATCAGCATAAATATTGTATTATCCTACTGCGTCCCCCTTTTTTGTTGGGTAGAGATCTCTTTATTATACTTGTTGTATGGCTCACCTTGAGCCGTTCCCGTCCACGGAAATTTATGGTATGTTGGCTAATTAGAGGGACAGGCAGGGAGACCCCTACAACATCCTTACAGTCTTTTGCCAGAATAAAAGGTAATCGCATTACTGAGTGTGCTGGCTTTATCATATGTCCACAGTCTTCATGGTTTGACTGTCAAGGGGGATTGTGGTGCAAAAATATTCGACCGGTCTACTGAGTACATATAAGCGTGATTCTATCCACTTGGGCAGCTTCTCTCCGTGTGAGGGTATAACAGGTGAACAAGTTATAGTTGGCCCAAGGGCCACTCACCACTCCTGCCGTCGGGTGCGGGGTCAAGATTCAGATCTCCCTCTGCCTGTTTGCACAGAAGCTGTCCCTTTACTTCTCCCTCTGCTTCAGGGTGTTCCGGGTCGCCTTATAGGCGTCCGTCCGGCTCGGTCCGTCCATGGCTGGGGCTGCTAGCTGGGCTCCAGCTACCTCAAGTGGGGACCTGGATGCTTTGGATGCTTTGGATGCTTTGACCCGCTCCCGGGAGACGGACGGAGGAGGTCGGAGGCGAGCGAGGGGAGAGGACCCTCAGAGGTGACGGTGGGCTGTTTGGCGGGCGGGCCAGCTCCGCTCCTCGTCTGTCATCCCCACACCGCACACAGGCAGTGGGGTATAGAGCTAGCCGGCGTCTTCAGCGTGGAGCGTGGAGGAGCGGGCGGCGTTGGAGAGGGGACAGGTCCGAGCAGGTCCGAGCGCGGGCTTCCGACGAGCGGCGCACACCTGTCACGTCATGACGCCCCTCCCCCCCCCCATGTCTCTTACAATGGCGCTGCTTAACGTGCTTCGAATGAATTGAAGGAAAAAAATTGTACATTCGTAACTTTTTCTTTCGATTCGTAATTTTCCGTGTCTCTTACAATGTAATAATTGCATACACATTACATAAAATTATGAATTATGCTCCGATTACGAATCTACGAAAACAATGTTACGAAAGTACGAATAAATCAATCTTACGAAAGTACGAATGTAACTAAATATACGAAAATACGAATGCGTCCGAATTTTGAATAATCGGAAATTAAATTAACGGAAAAACTAATCAACGAAAAAAATAACTCTTACGAAAATACGAACGAGTCCGAATACGAACACCGATGACTTACGAATTTACGAATCGTTACGAATACGAAAACCGACGACTTACGACATTACGAATCGTTACGAATCAACGGAAACTAACAGAAACGAAACTAAAGTAAACACATTTTTCTATTGTGCACATGTCTATAAAATTCCTTGATCATTGCATTTTGGATCGCCAAGTTCAGAATTATTTTTTAGACAGGAATTTATAGGATGCCCAACTTGGCAAAAAGATGGAGGTCAACTTCCTTCCTATGTACAGAGATAGGGATCTGGACTGTTTTCCTTCCTGAACCCACTCAGTCTTTAAGGATAAGTAGCAAAAGTCCTTTACGGACTAGGAGCTCTTAGTCCCCTTTGGAAAACGATATGAAAAGTTGCAAAACTGCATGTAGGAGTATCTCCTCTACTATTGTAGAACTGCTCACAGCCCCACTGCTTGCAGGCACTACCAGCCTTCCTGGTTACTGCTCTGAAGATCTCCCAGGGCAAGGGATAAAAGGTTTAAGCACAGCGCTGTCCTTTGAAAGCGTGCTACATGTGGCAGCTTCTCCCCTTATGAATCCCTGTGTGTGCTCACCCTGTCGTCCTTGTTCCCACTGCTCTCAGGCAAGAATTCAGTTCAAGCCGTGATGCTGAATGGATCTTCCTAGGTCAGCCTGAGCCCAGCCTGGAGGAAAAGCCCCTCCTTATAGACCTAGAGGACCCCTCCTAGGCCAAACAGCCTCCTCAGCACTCCATTTTTCACCTGACTCCCCTGCTAGCAAGGCTCTCCCATATTTAAGGGCTGACCCAGCCACCCTGCCAGGCCTTCTACCTGGGAATTGGCCAGATTCCCTCAAGTATGCAGATCAGGACCTCCTGGCCTCTGCCCACTAACTTCCAGAAGCTTTTCCAAGCTTCTAGACCCAGGCAGAGTTACCAGAGACCCGCACTGCAGAGCCAGTGATTACCTTAAGATGAATAACTCTACCCCGAATTAACTATATGGACCACTTATGTGTTTATACATGTTGATCATATTTCCCTTTAAAGTGAGAGTAAACTCCCTTGGCTGATTTTTACCTATGGGTAAGCCTATATGTCTGCTAAATGTACACTGTTTAGGAGATATTTTGTTGAAAAGCCTGTGCATGCATTTCCTTCGACTCCCTAGTTTGCAGAAATGTACTACAGTCCAATAAACATGATTTCCGATTGTACATGTTCACATCTATGCGTTTTTCAGCCGGCGTGTTTTTGGAAAGGGTCAGGGACTTTTTTTTCCCAGCAGCAGATTGCGTTTTGCGAGTAATAGACTTCAATGGACCCGCACCAAAAACACAAGTGTTGTATTTTTGATGCTTTTTAAGTGCTTTTTTTCACTTCAGAACAAACTGTGATTAGCTGGTCAGGAAGCCGGCTGCTGCGTCCTTAACAACCAATGAGTCATTATCTGTCAATGGGGTTCCCTGCTGACAGCTGAATGTAAAAACAAGAATTGCCGGCAATTGAAAAATCTGGGGAAAAAACTGCGTGGGGGACCAGGTCACGTGCCCTAAACATGGGGGGTTCCATTTGATGGGTACAAGGGCCCCTTCCCCACAACCATGGCCAGTGGTTGTGGGGGTCTGCGGGCAAGGGGCTTATCAGAATCTAGAAGCCCCCTTTAACAAGTGTGCCCCAGATCCCGGCCCCCCCTTACGTAATAGAGTATGGAGTATATAGTACCCCAACTCATTCACCAAAAAAAAAGGTGTAGTGTAAAAAATCACAGTTGACAGTTTTTTACAAGTCGTTTATTTAAAAAACAAAAATAAAAAAACAATTTCCCCTTGATGTAGATCCATCGTCAATCACAATGTCCCCCACCACCGACGACCCAAAAAAAGAAAAAAAAAAACGTTTCACTCCCGCCAAGGGTTTTTAGCTGTCAATTTTGTTTGGGTGTAACGTCGCACGACAACGCAATTGTTAGTTAAAACAATGCAGTGCCGTATCGCAAAAATGTTCCGGACAGGAAGGGGGTAAATTCTTCCGGGGCTGAAGTGGTTAAATAACTGATGGGCAGGGTCACCCACTGAAATCACAGCGTGACCCCACCCCTTGTGATGTCATTGGCCCAGCATGCCCCTGGCCGACGGAGTCACAAGGGGTGGGGCCACCTGGTAATGTCAGCGGGTAACCCTGCTTCTTAATTATTTAAGAATTGTCAGACAGCAATAGTCCCCATTTTGAAGGCTTATATTCAAGTTATTGGCCATAAAAAGAAAAAAGGAAAAAAAAAAACGCGCTGTCTAAAAAAGGTATATATATAATAGCAGCCTGCACAACAGAGTACTGTAATTAGATAAATGGTAATTGTATGGAAAAGTGAGGCACTCTTAAATCTCAGTTAGTGATGATCTCTGTCTGAAAATAGCAGTGAATATTTAGACGTCTGTGTGAGGTGGACATGTATATTGAGTCAGTGTTGCAGTGATAAAACTACAAAAATAAGAGGATAAGGTCACTTATGTGCCACCATCTGTGATATAAACAGGTAAGTGCTATATACAAAGAATTGGATAGTCATATGCATTTAAACCATATGAGAGTGCTAACCACACAAATAAATAATAAATAATCATATGCATTAAAGTGGGGTTGCGGTCAAAAAAAAAAAAAAAACGGGCTTAAAAATCATCAAAAAAAAAAAAAAAAAATAATTGGAAAAAAAAAAAATGTACTCACCTCTAAATGCCTGTTGCTAGCGGGTCCCTCGTAGTCTGCCACCTTCAGTGCCTGGGCTAAACGTCACTCGGCGCCGCACAGTCATCTGGGACCTGTCACGTGTCCCAGATGACTGAGTGTCAAATCACGGCGCACGGCGCCGCTCGCGCATGCGCAGTGGGTGCCCGGCTGTGAAGCCACAGCCGGGTTCCCACATTAGGAATGCCGGCGCTGCGAGCGGCTCGGGGAACGAGGGGGGGCCTCGTTCCCCCGCATCGCTGGACCCTGGGACAGGTAAGTGTCCAATTTTTAAAAGTCAGCAGCTGCAGTATTTGTAGCTGCTGACTTTTAAAAAAACTTTAAAAAGACTTTTACCAGGACGGAGCTCCGCTTTAAAGATATAATGTTGAATTAAGCAATAAAAAACAATAATCATACATGTAAATTACCATACATGTTGGCACATGTATTGGTGTGATCTGTGTTTCAAAAATCAGTCTGTAAACATAAATTTACACCGAACTTGTGACGTGAAAGTTCAATTTAAAAAGTGCTGTAAAGAAAAAAGTGACTTTGTGCAAGTTGTCTGAAGATGTCCGCCACCACATGGAAAGAGGCTTACCAGCTGGCGTGGACTCAGATAGGCTTACGCCGTATGAGTCTCAAAGGCTAGTGGCCGACCACGATCAGTCACTGGGTAGATTCAGAGGGACTCAGAATGGAAGGGGTGATGGATGGTACTCAGGTAGCTCCCAAATTAGTGGTACCGACAAAGAAAGAAATGGAACCACATAGTGTAAAACCGTAAATACAATTTATTCTGACAAATCATATAAAAGGTGGGTACTCACATGTACAAAGATAATAAGAGCATGTATTCAGGTTATATATGTATAACATATTACATATATCAATGCAAAAATGTTTTTTTTAAAAGAAATTTTTTACAGGAGCAGTGATTTTAATGATGCTTAAAGTGAAACAATAAAAATAAAAAAATCATTTAACTATAGTGCCTGGGGGGTCCCCTTAATTTGCTTGTAAAGTGGCTCATCTGTAAAGTGTATAGAACCTGCTGCAGAAAAATTTACAAATATAAAGAAACAAATTACATTTAAATTGATTTTCCCGGCTGCAAGCCATTGCTGATAATACAAAAATGTTTAAAAAAAAAAAACGGTGTGTGGGCCGCAACTTGGCAGGCCAGGAAGAGAGCGAGATGAGGGAGTGGCCACCCAAATTAACCATATCAGGCCACAAGCCCTCAACATAGGGGTGCTTTGGGGCAGGGGGGCTTGGGGACAAGAGCCTCTTCCCAACAACCCTGGACTGGTTGGGGTTGTGGGACTCTGTGGGCAGGGGTCTTATTAGAGTCTAGAAGCACCCATGTGTACCCCTACCCATGTATCAAAAAAGTGTGAAAAATAAATAAACGCACACACAAAGTTTTTGACCAATCCTTTATTAAAGAAGTTGTAAAGGCAAGAGTTTTTTTTTATCTTAATGCATTCTATGCATTAAGATAAAATACCTTCTGTGTGTAGCAGCCTCCCCAGCACCCCTTAATTACTTACCTGAACCCTCTCCAGCGATGTTCACAAGTGTCTTAGCCATCCGGGACTCTCCTTCTGATTGGCTGAAACACACGTGGTGCAATTGGCTTCCGCGGCTGTCAATCAACGTATGTTAGCCAATCAGGGGAGAGAGGGGGCGGGGCCAGGTCAGGGCTCCGTGTGTGAATGGACACACAGAGCTGTGACTCGGCTCGGATGCCCCCATAGCAAGCTGCTTGCTGTGGAGGCACTCGACAGGAGGGAGGGGCCCAGAGCAGCGAAGAGGGACTCGACAAGTGGAGGATCCATGTTGCTCTGTGCAAAACCAACTGCACAGAGCCGGTACAGTAAGTATAACATGTTTGTTATTTAATTATTTTTTTAAAACAAGACTTTACAATCACTTTAAAGATAAAGAAAACAATGTCCCCCGATGTAGATCCATCCTCAATCACGACGCCCAGCGGGCCACCGGACCCGGAAAAAAAAAGATCCACGAAGGCTAACTGCCACCTGCCTGCTCCACCATCTGACAGTTTTTAAATAGATAAGGGGAGGAGCCACTCAGTGACGTCACATGGGGTGGTGTTGTGATTGACAAAGGAACTACGGGGGACATTGTTCTTTTACTTTTAATAAAGAAATTGTCAAAAACTGTGTATGTTCTTATTTCTTTTTGCCCCCTGCCCCAGAGTACCCCCCCCCCATGTTGAGGGCATGTGGCCTGGTATGATTCACCCCCCCCCCCTTACCTGTCCTGCCAGGCTGCATGCTTGGATAATTTACTTTATTTTTTTTGGCATGGGGTTCCCCTTAAAATCCATAGCAGACCTAAAGGATTAAATGGGAATAGATGCAGACATCAAGACGTTTCTAACAAGTTTCAAGCTGAATTGCACTTACTCAAACAGTAATCTCCTAAGATCTACCAAAAAACCATTTAAACAAAGAACATAACAATGTTCTCTATAACCATTCCTGTTAAAAGTTTCAAAAATGTAGCAACAATCATTTTAGGTGGCATTAAGCCCAAAAGTAAAAATGTATTATATAACAGCTTACCAATTCTTAGATGTGATAGCTGCATTCGTTTTCTTTTTTATGTCTTCTTTCTTTTATTTTCATCTGGTGATTCAGACAGTAAGTCTGTTGTTTTTCAAAAGCACAAGCTCTCTAGGAGACTCTATCAGTTTATATTGATGATACAACCCATTAAACACAGGCAGGGGTGCTTCAAATTATCAGTTTTTATTTATTTATGTAAAACCTTTTAAAAAACTTTTTGCTGCAACTGATTATAAAGTTTGCACTGGCGTTTGGCTTCAATGTGTTACTGTGTTTAAATCTGCTAATACATTTACCCCCCCCACCCCCAGACTGAGAACACTGCTGTCTGCTGTGGCTCCTGTGCTCATTCATTCAGAGTGGTGTGTCACTAATACAGGAGGTGTGTTAATGGCAAAAATCACCAGGTGAAAACTGAGGGGAAAAAGCCAAATAAAATAAAACAAATGCAGTCAACACATCTATAATCACACACATAGGTTGGACTTGATGTACTTGTGTCTTTTTGCAACCTCACCTACTATGTAACTATGTAACTATTTATTGTTAATCTGCAATATAAGACATTTTTGGTTTTAGGATTAAAACCGCTATAAAACCATATACAAAAAAAATGCAATAAAATTACACATCACAATAGTGGCTCCAATGGTCGAAACAAAGACAGTACAATATATATCTTTTAGATCCAGAATATGCTGACACTGAGACCCATCTGTTTAGATATACCTCCAATGGAAGGTGTTCTCTATTTGATTGGGGCTTTGAGAAGGAATAATATGCATACACTTTTCTCCTCCTGAGTGGATATCATGAATAGGTGACTCACACCCTTTGGGTTGAGTGCTAACATACTGCACTTACAGTGTGTGCCATTTGGATTTATCAGTATTATAATTAGAAATCTGCTTGGGTTTGAATCACAGGCATGTTCATTGAACATGGCAAAAAATCCACAAAGTATTCCATAATTGTAGGACATACAGATAAATGAAAGGTTTGCCTTCTCCAATCATGGAACACTTTGCACTGTGGGAACCTATAGAACAGAACAGATTCTGTAAATGGAGCATGGGGACGAAAAGGACAGAACAGTCTGCATTTTAAAGATTGCCTGTCACAGACATAGCCGCTAACATTAACTCCCTCTGTACAGAAAGATTACTGCTGAAGGGGTCTCCAGGGGTGGTGCACTAGGGAATTCTATTGTAAATTGCAGCCACTAGCACACAAGACACAGTTTGTGGTTGGTAAGTATTAACCCTGATGCACGTGAAGTGACACACCTGTACCAATATGGTCATGAAAATATTTGGTTAGGGATGCCACCTGGGATCACCCACCCCTTTATTTACATTAAGTCCATGGAGAGCAAGTTTTGTCAGCGGCCTGGCATGTTTTGTTATGTTGGCATGGCATGGTTAATTATAATTGACTTGGCTCTACACTGCTAGAAAATGTGACTGACAATGAATTTTATAAAGTGGGATATGTTTTTTTGTTTTTTTTATAAAGGACTTTGCCAAATGTGTGGTGTGTTTTAGTTCTACTTTTTTTTTTTCGTTTATGAGTAACCAGAGGTATGTAACCCTTATTAAGTCATGTGGGGGCTGGATATATTGTTGTCCTTTTATTTCAAAGGGGGCTACAGATTCCAATAAGTCCTCCTCCTGTAGACTCCCACATCTCGCCAGGCTAGAGATGTGGGGGAAAGGCCCAGTAATAGGAGGAGGAGGGCACATTGGGAGCTTGTGGGCTGGTATGGTTTAGGAGGGGGGCCACACACTAGCTGCCCTACCCTTTCCTAGCCAGACAGACTGCATGTTCAGATAAGAGCGTGGTAAGATCTTTGTGGGGGATGCCACACTTTTTTTTGTTTGCACAAATCTTGCATGTTTGTAGTTTGCCTGAAGGATGAACTTAAATAAATTGTGCGTTGAAAATATTCTTGCCCTTACACTGTATAAGTCTGCTCTTCCATTAGTTTTTTTTTAAATTGTGTGTTGAAGTTGAAATATTAAGAACAGCGGACAATTATTTCAGGGAAGGATATAGTAAGACCCCTTTCACACTGGGGCGCTTTTCAGGCATTTTGTGGCTATAAATAGCACTTGTAAAGTGCCTGAAAAGCACCTTTCAAGCCACCCCAGTGTGAAAGCCCAAGTGCTTTTACACTTGGGCGGTGCGCTTGCAGGACAGGAAAAAAGTCCTGTAAGCAGCATCTTTGGGGCAGTGCAGGAGCAGTGTATACACCACTCCTCCACCACCCCTGCCCATTGAAATGAATTAGCAGCGCTATCAAAGCACCTGAAAAGCGGTTCGGCAGCGCAGCAAAACGGGCGCTATTAACGGACCTGCCACCCCAGTGTGAAAGGGTTTTAAGTGTTAGTGCTACAAACACAAATAGAAACCTCATTCCTAAATATGACCTTTTTTTTTGATTTGAGTGAGTGTTGACACTGTACTGTATACTAGCCTCTTTAAGATCTTACAGTGTATTTGTATCTACAACTTGGCACTATAGGTAACTTTGGGAAAGCAGATGTGCTTCCATTGAAATGGCATGAGCGATATATACTTTACAGCTGTTCTCCTACCCACAGAAAGATTTTTGGTGAAAATATCATATTCATTATCTCTTGCAAATAGTGATTTTAACTCTTTGGCTGAGATTTGGTAAAATGGTAGATATGCAACTATGAATGTATGGGCTTCACATATGAGTGGACTTTATCTCTTTATATGCTATAGCAACATACTATATTTAAATTTTTGTTAATACTTACTGTTTGCATTCTCCTGAGGAAGTGGACCTTTCCTCCATGAGACATGTTGAAAATTCATTGTCTCTCCATCACCTATTTATGTGCTAATATTATCCACTGAGACATAGTTGTTTTATGGTATTGATTATGGTGACTGTAATTTAAATAGTTTTTATATATATATATATATATATATATATATGTATATTGTTTTGCCTGTACATACTTTTTCCTTGTTTTAATGTACAATGTAATTAGATATCCTGGGTACAATACAACACTTTCTGAAATATATATAGTAGAGGTAGATTTCAGGAGGGCTGTCTGTTGTGTCTATGTATCTAATTATCTCTCTATTGCCTTAAACAGACATTTGCAAACTTTATATAAATACACTTCCACACGTACACCCCAGGTAATTCAACTGGCTTCTTTCCATTGTAAGGTTAAGTGCCTCTGCAGCACTAATGCTCTCTAAACTAGTATATTTGCTATTTGGGTGTAGGAATCATTATTGCATTAAGTGGATGGATTATTATTTTTATATTTAGAAAGACCCAGGCAAGCAAACAGTTCAAGTATGCACTACAGAGAAAGATGAAAGTCAGAATGTTCCCTACCCCCACCCCACTTCCCAAATACAGAGAAATAATAAAGAAAGAAAAAGCAAGCTCTTATCTTATTCACATATCCTTTGTTGGTTTGAGAAATCACAAGTGTTTTATTCTGGCACAAAGTTCAAAGGTGTTTTCTTTTCTAGATAACCCACTGAAAGTGTGTGTATCTGTTGAAATATTTTTTAAGAACAAGATATCACCATGACCTGTGTACAACAACCGCCTCACTGAAATAGTTTAAGAAGTGGTTCATATTTGTTAATATTTCTTATCTTTATTGGACTATTGCCTCAATCCAAGATTAGCAGGTTCACAAACGCCTTTGAATACTGTGACTTTTTAAACATTTGGTAAGTAAATGCTAAATCATCAATCATATGTAAACCAAGGAAAGCCTATTCAAAGAGAGATTATACTCTAAGTGCTATATGTACAGTCTTGGTTTGTATGTATATGATGGTACATAAAAAGTATGCATGTAGGTCAACAGTGACAAATCCAATACTATAATATTTCAGGTCAGTAGACATCCATGACTACATTTTTCAGGCACAAAATGTTTAATCAATGTTTTGATTGCTTAATCAACATTTCAGTTGACTTGATCAATCAATTCCTACTTTTGTGTATGCTGTATAATAAACACAGCCCCAGCTTCATCCTTCACAAGCACAGGGTCAACTCAGATCATCAATGGAGTGACAGCTCTTCTCTCATTTAGCTCTGCGTGCTAAAAGAGAGATATTAGTTAATTCCACCATTTATGCTAAAAAAGGTATGATGTTCAGGTTCATTGCTGCGTTGGGTTTGTGGTGAATTTTGCATGTTCTCAGTTCATCCAAAATTATGGCAAACTTATGGGTTTGCCTATCCAAAAGCAAATCCCATGCATGAACTGCGGTCAGACTGCAGAGTATGGATTATAACGGGGCTTAAATGTGCTTGTCCCCTCCCTAAATAAGGTGGCTCTCTCACCAGCCTTTTTTTAGTGTGTATTGGAGTTTGAGTAGAAGTGACAACTGATGGTTGTCTGACGGAAGGTGACAACTGACAGCGATGTCAGGGAGAGACAATTATGCTACTGTACAGTGTTAGTGTACTACCTACAGAGCTATTCAGTATTATGTACAGTTCTGTAAAATGATACATTACAGTGAATTGCAGTGTAGTAGGCTACAGAGAGTTTAGTGTACCCTTGTAATCACTGTACTGTTTGGTGCTTCATCAATAATCCGCATTACAGTGTGTACTACTCATAGTATAAACAGTGAATCCAACAGTCCTTTTTAACTACCTTTTTGCATGTGCAAAAGCAACTTTTGTTCCTGTTTGCCAGTTCTGGTGTTTTATTATAATTTTTTTAACATATAGCTTTTTTTAAATTCAAAAAATATGAAAAAAAAACACACCCAAAATCTTGATCTTTATTGAAAGGTTATGGTAATACATATAGGATCAAACAGAAAAATAAAAATGTTAATACACTTAATGCCAGTGGTCACCAATTGGAGATTGAATCATAGAAAAAGAGGCATTAATTAAACAATTTAGAAGCGAACATAAGCTTAGAGATGTGAATAACAATTATGCTGTAACTCAGCATTAGGGATGGGCCCAGTGTTCGTTTCAAACCAATGTTCGAATCGAACATCGGCCGTTCGTGCGCTCGCCGAGTTCAGAACTCTGAGGGCCGTTCGCATCAAATTTGTGTGATGTGCACGGTCCACAATGCACTGCGCCAGTCACAGTGCATTGCTAGCTGATGATTGGCCAAGCATGCACTGTGACCCTGCATGCTTGGCCAATCAAAGAGCCAGCAGCGAGGAGAGCAATAATTGGCCACAGGCAGGATGCCTGTGGCCAATTATAGCTCAGGGGGTTTAGTACACGCCCCACACTATATATGGCCGCTGCACCGGCGGCCTTGTGTAGTGTGTTCCCCCGTTGAGTGAAAGAGGATTGATAGGCAGGGACAGTCTAAACTTTTTTTCAATCATTTCTGTGTGGGGAAAGTGTAGGGAAAGAGGAAAAATAGGCTGGGATAGTGTGTTCTTCTCAGGCATTTGCGTGTGGGGAAAGTGCTGTTCTCTACCAATACAGCCATCTGCAGGAGTTAGTGTGTGTGCTGTGTGAGTCCAGCACAGCACAGTATAAACCTGCACCTGTATCTACCATTTTGTGCAGTTCTCCATTAATCCAGCCATCTTCAGAAGTTAGTGTGGGTGTTGTGTGAGTCTAGAACAGCACAGTATACAACCTGCACCTGTATCTGCCCTTCTGCCCTGGTGTCATCTAATCCAGCCATCTGCAGGAGTTAGTAATTGTGTTGTGTGAGTGCAGCACAGCACAGTATACAACCTGCACCTGTATCTGCCCTTCTGCCCTGGTTTCATCTAATCCAGCCATCTGCAGGAGTTAGTAATTGTGTTGTGTGAGTGCAGCACAGCACAGTATACAACCTGCACCTGTATCTGCCCTTCTGCCCTGGTGTCATCTAATCCAGCCATCTGCAGGAGTTATTAATTGTGTTGTGTGAGTGCAGCACAGCACAGTATACAACCTGAACCTGTATCTGCCCTTCTGCCCTGGTTTCATCTAATCCAGCCATCTTCAGGAGTTAGTAATTGTGTTGTGTAAGTGCAGCACAGTATACAACCTGAACCTGTATCTGCCCTTCTGCCCTGTTGTCATCTAATCCAGCCATCTGCAGGAGTTAGTAATTGTGTTGTGTGAGTGCAGCACAGTATAAAACCTGCACCTGTATCTGCCCTTCTGCCCTGGTGTCATCTAATCCAGCCATCTGCAGGAGTTAGTAATTGTGTTGTGTGAGTGCAGCACAGCACAGTATACAACCTGAACCTGTATATGCGCTTCTGCCCTGGAGTAATCTAATCCAGCCATCTCCAAGAGTTAGTAATTGTGTTGTGTGAGTGCAGCACAGTATACAACCTGCACCTGTATCTGCCCTTCTGCCTTGGTGTCATCGAATCCAGCCATCTGCAGGAGTTAGTAATTGTGTTGTGTGAGTGCAGCACAGCACAGTATACAACCTGAACCTGTATCTGCCCTTCTGCCCTGTTGTCATCGAATCTAGCCATCTGCAGGAGTTAGTAATTGTGTTGTGTGAGTGCAGAACAGCACAGTATACAACCTGCACCTGTATCTGCCCTTCTGCCCTGGTGTCATCTAATCCAGCCATCTGCAGGAGTTAGTAATTGTGTTGTGTGAGTGCAGCACAGCACAGTATACAACCTGAACCTGTATCTGCCCTTCTGCCCTGGTTTCATCTAATCCAGCCATCTGCAGGAGTTAGTAACTGTGTGTGAGTGCAGCACAGCACAGTATACAACCTGCACCTGTATCTGCCCTTCTGCCCTGGTGTCATCTAATCCAGCCATCTGCAGGAGTTAGTAATTGTGTTGTGTGAGTGCAGCACAGCACAGTATACAACCTGAACCTGTATCTGCCCTTCTGCCCTGGTTTCATCTAATCCAGCCATCTGCAGGAGTTAGTAATTGTGTTGTGTGAGTGCAGCACAGCACAGTATACAACCTGAACCTGTATCTGCCCTTCTGCCCTGTTGTCATCTAATCCAGCCATCTGCAGGAGTTAGTAATTGTGTTGTGTGAGTGCAGCACAGCACAGTATACAACCTGCACCTGTATCTGCCCTTCTGCCCTGGTGTCATCTAATTCAGCCATCTGCAGGAGTTAGTAATTGTGTTGTGTGAGTGCAGCACAGCACAGTATACAACCTGCACCTGTATCTGCCCTTCTGCCCTGGTGTCATCTAATTCAGCCATCTGCAGGAGTTAGTAATTGTGTTGTGTGAGTGCAGCACAGTATACAACCTGCACCTGTATCTGCCCTTCTGCTCTGGTTTCATCTAATCCAGCTATCTGCAGGAGTTAGTAATTGTGTTGTGTGAGTGCAGCACAGTATACAACCTACACATGTATCTGCCCTTCTGCCCTGTTGTCATCTAATCCAGCCATCTGCAGGAGTTAGTAATTGTGTTGTGTGAGTGCAGCACAGCACAGTATACAACCTGAACCTGTATCTGCCCTTCTGCCCTGTTGTCATCTAATCCAGTCATCTGCAGGAGTTAGTAATTGTGTTGTGTGAGTGCAGCACAGCACAGTATACAACCTGCACCTGCATCTGCCCTTCTGCCCTGGTGTCATCTAATCCAGCCATCTGCAGGAGTGTCAGGAAAATCGTGGTTCCAGGCGGTTGATTGGCGCGCGCCGACGCGCGCCGACGCATGGTGGTGTGCGCGTTCCCGTGAGCGCGGGCTTGCGTGCGCGCGCACGCTGGCGTCCAAGGGCGCGCGCCCTGTGATTCACATACACCTGTATGGACTGTTGGCGCCAATGGGGCTATTTAATCAAGCAGCACCTGCTGGCTAGTGCTGCCTGATCTTCAGTACACCTGATACTCTGCACCAGCCACTACCTTGTTCCTGTGATCTCTCAGTGATCTGTTTGTTCCTGTGTTATACCCTGCTTACCTGTAAAGACCTCGGCTTAACCCTTTGGACTATCCGGATTTCCGCCTGCCCCAGACCTCTGCTTGACCGACCATTCTCCTGCCAACTCCTTTGTACTGTGCTGTTTAAACGTTGCCGACTTCTGCTTGGATTTGGACTTCTTATATCTCCTGCCCAAGGGACCTGTATCTGCTTATCCTGTATTATATCCGGCTTACAGTGAGTTTCACCACCTGTATTGGGAACCCCATCACCATCCCTTACCTGCTGAGTGACGTGAGTTTACCTACCGTTATTTCACCTTGCTGTCAGTGAACTCTACATACCGGAACCTTACCTTACTATTTGTGAACCCTGCTTACCTGCACTTCACCTCATCAACAGCGGACCGCCATCACCAACTTCCGGACCCCTACATCAGGCTCCCTTACCCTTCCTGACTTCCGTGCCTCCTGTACCCACCTCCAGGGGCCGTCAGTCGGATCCGTACGGGAGACCTCCTCCTGCCCAATTGGACTCATCTGTCAGGTACGTGCCGTTTGTGATAGTATCAGGCAGCCATGACCGAGTCCGGGCAGGGGGTCTCCCCCATGGAGGAACTGGGCAGACATCTAGCAGGTCTCACCCAAGCAGTAAAAGGCCTACAGGAAGGTTACACTCGTTTGATGGAACAGGTTCAGACTTTGTCCGCTAACTCTCAAGGAACGTCTTCTACGGGACTTCCCCAGCCACCTTCTGTAATTATGTTACCCCCAGAACCCAAAGTACCCCTACCCGAGAAGTTTTCTGGGGAACGAAGTAAGTTCCGTGCCTTCCGCAACGCATGTGAGCTTTATTTTGCCCTACAGCCACGGACTTTCTCTCTGGAAGCTACTAAGGTGGGCTTCATCATCTCCCTCCTGACAGGGGAACCCCAGACCTGGGCCCTCCGCCTGCTGGAGCAGAAAGCCGCATCCTTGGAGTCCTTTAGTAGTCTCTTCACTGCTATGTCACAGCTATATGAGGACCCTCAACCCACCGTTACGGCCGAAGTCGCATTACAGTCCTTACAGCAAGGTCGCAGAACGGCCGAGGACTATGCCGTCGAGTTCAAACGTTGGAGCTCTGATACAGAGTGGAATGATGCGGCGTTACGCCATCAATTTCGCAAAGGATTATCAGACCCTCTGAAAGATGAACTGGCTCGAGTGGGGGTTCCTCCAACTTTAGATGAACTTATCAACTTATCGGTGCAAATTGACTGCCGTCTCAGGGAAAGACGGGCCGAAAGAGCCTCCGGACCTTCTCGTCCCTTCTGGATGGTCCCCAAGGTCACCGGGCCACCCGGTGTGGCTCCTTCAGCTTCATCTACTCTAGCGACAGGAGCTCCGGAACCAATGCAGATTGGGTTGCTCAGACCTTCTTTGACTCCTGAAGAGAAGATGCGCAGACGGGCCCACAACCTGTGTCTATACTGTGGTGAACCTGGACATTATGCAAGAATGTGCCCCAACAAGACACGTAAGTGCCTGCCCTCTTCTTCCTTGTGTGCACCTGTCTTGCTTCCAACTGGCACTCACCTGGCGATCTCCATTGTTTTACAGATCTCCGGCCGGAGCATTCCAGTATCGGTCATCATTGACTCAGGAGCATGCAGCTGTTTCATTGATCAAGTCTTCGCAACCAGCCATGGCATTCCTCTTCAACCCAAGACCCGAGGTCTTTCAGTACACCTGGCCGATGGATCCACCCTTAGTTCCGGTCCGGTAACCCAAGAAACCACACCTCTATTAGCCACTATAGACTTTCAACATCAAGAATTTCTCTGTCTGGACGTCATACCATCTCCACTTTTTCCAATCATACTTGGAATGCCCTGGTTGCGGGCCCACAACCCCAATATCAACTGGGCCACAGGGGAAGTCCAGTTCTCTTCTGAATATTGTCGGCAGAATTGTCAATGTCAAACCTCTGTCAAACTGGCTCCTCTTCTCTGTATGGGGTCTGATGCTGAACTCCACCAGTCCATTCCTGAACCCTACCGGGACTTTGTGGATGTATTCAGTAAAAAGGGGGCAGAAACTCTTCCTCCCCATAGGCCTTATGATTGCCCCATAGAATTACTACCTGGAACAGAAGTCCCCTTTGGAAGGATTTTTCCATTAACGGAACAGGAATTGGGCACTCTAAAAGACTATATAGATGAAAATCTAGCAAAAGGCTTCATTCGCCCCTCCACGTCCCCGGCCGGCGCGGGCATCTTCTTTGTTGAGAAAAAGGACCACTCCCTACGCCCTTGCATTGACTACCGGGAATTAAATAAAATTACCATCAAAAATAGATACCCTCTACCACTGGTGCCAGAACTCTTCCAAAGACTGGGGACAGCCAAAATCTTTACTAAACTGGATCTTCGCGGGGCTTACAACTTAATCCGCATCCGAAAAGGGGACGAGTGGAAAACGGCTTTTCGCACTCGATTTGGACATTATGAGTATCTTGTCATGCCTTTCGGCCTGTGTAACGCTCCTGCTACGTTCCAACATTTTGTCAATAACATTTTCCACGATTATCTGGATCTGTACGTTATCGTTTATCTAGATGACATCTTAGTTTTTTCTACTTCTTTGAATGATCACCGCAGGCATGTCCGAAATGTTCTTTCCCGCCTGAGACAGCATGGATTATACGCCAAACTTGAAAAGTGCAGTTTTGAAATCCACACTGTGCAATTCCTGGGATTAATTATTTCTGCTGATGGAATAAAAATGGACCCTGAAAAGGTATCCGCTATCCTGGATTGGCCAGCACCCATGGACAAAAAAGGAGTACAACGCTTCGTTGGCTTTGCCAATTTCTACAGAAAGTTTATTAAAGGTTTCTCCTCCATCATTTCCCCTATTACCGAACTCACCAAACAGGGGACTCGATTTCTCTGGACTCCCAAAGCACAACTGGCCTTTGAAGAGCTCAAGAGACTTTTTACTTCGGCCTCCATTCTCAAACACCCAAACCCAGCTTTGCCCTTCGTATTAGAGGTTGACGCCTCCGAGATTGCAGTGGGTGCCGTGTTGTCCCAACGACAGGGTGCCAAGGCCCTTCTTTATCCTGTGGGTTTCTTCTCTCGCAAACTGACCTCGTCAGAACGAAACTACGATGTGGGCGACAGGGAACTTCTTGCCATAAAGGTGGCATTGGAGGAATGGCGCTATCTACTCGAAGGTGCTGCGCACCCTGTTCTGGTTTACACCGATCATAAAAACTTGGAGTACCTGAGGACAGCCAAAAGATTAAGACCTCGGCAGGCCAGGTGGGCTCTATTCTTCTCACGGTTTCAGTTCCACATAACCTATCGACCAGGTTCCAAGAATACCAAACCAGATGCCCTTTCCCGAATGTTTTTGGATACCGAACAGGCTCCACTTCCCGACACCATTTTACCTTCTGGGAACTTCTTGCTCTTACAGGGGGATTTCATTTCTCAGATCAAACAAGCCTCCGTTGGGATGCGTCCTTTGGATGGGATGTCCGTTAAGGACGGTCTGTTCTGGCATGAAGACAAAATTGTAGTACCAGAAGAATTAAGGGTGCGTGTACTAGAGTTATGCCACGACCACAAACTGGCAGGGCACTTCGGCACTCAAAAAACAACCAATCTGCTGCAACGTACTTTCTGGTGGCCTCATCTGACCCGGGATTGTAAAAGATATGTTGAGTCATGCAATGTTTGTGCACGAAACAAAACCAGCCGGACAAGAGCCTGGGGTCTATTAAAACCTCTACCAGTCCCAGAAAGGCCATGGAATATGGTTTCAATAGACTTTATTGTCGAACTTCCCCCATCGGAGGGGTTTTCTTCTATCTTTGTCGTAGTAGACAGACTATCAAAGATGGCCCACTTCCTGCCCATGAAGGGCACCCCGTCAGCCATGGAAACAGCCAAAACATTTATCAAAGAAGTGGTAAGATTACATGGAATTCCAAAAAATATTGTTTCAGATCGTGGTGTCCAGTTCACCTCCAGATTCTGGAAGGCCCTCTGTGGATCTTTGGAAATTGAATTGGCATTCTCCTCGGCATATCATCCACAGACAAATGGTCAGACTGAGAGAACTAATCAAACCCTAGAACAATATTTACGCTGTTTTTCTACTTTCTCTCAAGATGACTGGGCTCCTCTGCTTCCCATTGCCGAATTCTCATACAACAACTCTCTACACTCATCCATCAATCAGACACCGTTTTTTGCCAACTACGGCTACCATCCATCTTTTCTACCTCAATCAATACCTGAATGTTCAGTGCCCGCAGTATCCAAAACCTTGGACTTTTTCTCCACTAACAATAAAGTACTGCAGGAGACCATGACTAAAGCCCAGGAAACTTACAAAAGAACCTTTGATGAAAAGAGACGTGGGGAACTCATCCTAGAACCCGGTAACCAGGTCTGGTTGTCCACCATCAATTTGAAGTTGGCATGCCCTTCCCGGAAACTGGGTCCAAAATTTTTAGGGCCCTTTCCTGTAAAAAGGAAAATTAACAATGTCGCTTATGAACTTGATCTACCCACTTCCCTAAGGATCCACCCAGTTTTCCATGTTACTCTCTTGAAACCCGTGATTCCAAATTCATTTGTGGGCCGTAGGACCGGTCCCCCCAAACCTGTCATTATCAACAACGAAGAGGAATTTGAGGTGGAATCAATCTTAGATTGTAGGAAAAGACGTGGTCAGATCCAGTTTCTCATCAAATGGAAGGGGTATGGGCCCGAGGACAATTCATGGGAGCCTGAGGAAAATCTACATGCCAGTGAGTTACTACGAACTTTCAAAGACTCTCATGCTTCCAAATTGGCGCAACTGGGCATCTGGAGGCTGCCCTTAAGGAGGGGGCACTGTCAGGAAAATCGTGGTTCTAGGCGGTTGATTGGCGCGCGCCGACGCGCGCCGACGCATGGTGGTGTGCGCGTTCCCGTGAGCGCGGGCTTGCGTGCGCGCGCACGCTGGCGTCCAAGGGCGCGCGCCCTGTGATTCACATACACCTGTATGGACTGTTGGCGCCAATGGGGCTATTTAATCAAGCAGCACCTGCTGGCTAGTGCTGCCTGATCTTCAGTACACCTGATACTCTGCACCAGCCACTACCTTGTTCCTGTGATCTCTCAGTGATCTGTTTGTTCCTGTGTTATAACCTGCTTACCTGTAAAGACCTCGGCTTAACCCTTTGGACTATCCGGATTTCCGCCTGCCCCAGACCTCTGCTTGACCGACCATTCTCCTGCCAACTCCTTTGTACTGTGCTGTTTAAACGTTGCCGACTTCTGCTTGGATTTGGACTTCTTATATCTCCTGCCCAAGGGACCTGTATCTGCTTATCCTGTATTATATCCGGCTTACAGTGAGTTTCACCACCTGTATTGGGAACCCCATCACCATCCCTTACCTGCTGAGTGACGTGAGTTTACCTACCGTTATTTCACCTTGCTGTCAGTGAACTCTACATACCGGAACCTTACCTTACTATTTGTGAACCCTGCTTACCTGCACTTCACCTCATCAACAGCGGACCGCCATCACCAACTTCCGGACCCCTACATCAGGCTCCCTTACCCTTCCTGACTTCCGTGCCTCCTGTACCCACCTCCAGGGGCCGTCAGTCGGATCCGTACGGGAGACCTCCTCCTGCCCAATTGGACTCATCTGTCAGGTACGTGCCATTTGTGATAAGGAGTTAGTGTGTGTGTTGTGTGACAGCACAATATACACTACCCAATAGCTGTTTTTCCCATCTCCCTGCAGGCCATTACAATGTCTGGAAGGTCAACAAGGAGAGGCATCATGCAGAAGGCTTGTTAGAGTGGATGACCAAGCCCTCCTCATCCTCCTCATCCTCTCTCACCCAGGCTCAGGGTACTGGCAAAGCAGCTGCCAAGGAGTACTCAATGTCATCAGTCACCCTTTCCCTAGACCCACCATGTTCTCCTCAGGAGTCCCCCGAACTGTTTGAGCACAGTGTTGGGTACATGCTCCAGGAGGATGCCCAGCGTTTTGAAGGGTCCAATGATGATACCCAGATAGAGGAAGGCAGTAGCGTGAGCGCAGAGAGAGGGGATGCTCAAGGACAGCAATCTGGCAGTCATGTTCCACCAGCTGCAGCATACTGCCAGGTTTGCTCCAGTGGTGAAGAGGGAGGGGATGATGAGGTCACTGACTCCATGTGGGTGCCTGAACGGAGAGAGGAGGAGGCGGCACATCTCCAACGAGGCAGGATGCACTCCGGGGGCCAGCTTGAGGGCAGCACACCAACTAAATCACACCGCAGAGCTCCGCCTGTGCAGGGCGCTGCCTCTGCACGTTATTACAAAAGTTCTTTGGTGTGGGCCTTTTTTGAGACGAGTGCATCACATCGCACCACTGCTTTTTGCAACATATTTCTCAAGCGTATCTCACGTGGCCAAAACATCAGCAGCTTGGGCACTAAAAGCATGACCAGACATATGTTGACCTGCCATGCAGCTCATTGGCAAGCGCACCTTAAAGAACCACACCAAAGAACAAAGCGGACCTCTCCTTGCTCCTCATCAGCTGGGATCTCCAACCCCACTATACCTTCAGTCCTCTCTGAAAGCTGAACTGAGAGGAATGAAGGTGTAGAATTAGGTGTGTCACAGCCAAGTACTTGCGGGCACTCTGCTAGCCCTACACCGACGTCCGATTGTACCAGGCAAATTTCCCTGCCCCAGCTGCTGGACCGTCAAAAGAAGTTCCCTCCCAGCCATCCATATGCCCAGCAGTTGAATGCTAGCTTGGCTAAATTGCTAGCACTTCAACTGCTGCCTTTTCAGTTGGTAGACTCTGCCCACTTCCGTGATTTTGTGCAATGTGCGGTTCCTCAGTGGCAGGTTCCCAAACACCACTTTTTTTCTCACGGAAGGCGATTTCGGCTCTCTACCGGTATGTGGAAGGCAATGTCTTGGCCTCGCTGGACAGGGCGGTAAGGTGCCTGACTCATGGTCCAGCAGGCATGGACAGGGACGTTACCTATCTTTCACGGCCCATTGGGTCACTCTTCTGGCAGCTGGGAAGGATGCAGGACAAGGTGCAGTAGTGTTGGAGGTTGTTCCGCCACCACTCCTCCAAAATGCTACCACTGGTTGTGAAACACCTCTCTCCTCCACCCCCTCCTCTTCTTCTTACTCCATGGCCTCTTCGAGTGCTCTGTCCTCGGAACCAGCGGTGCTCCATAGGCGTCCAAGGGGCTACGCAAGTACGTAGGCAAAAAGATTCCATGCCGTGCTTGCGCTGGTGTGTTTGGGGGACAGGAACCACACTGGGGAAGAGGTTCTGTCAGCTCTGCAGGGGCAGGCCGAGAGGTGGTTGACGCCACGCCAGCTTAAGCCAGGAATTGTGGTTTGCGACAATGGCACCAACCTCCTCTCTGCCCTGCGACAGGGACAACTGACCCATGTGCCCTGTATGGCTCACGTCCTTAACCTGGTGGTGCAGCGGTTCTTGGGCAGGTACCCAGGCTTACAGGATGTCCTGGCCAGGAAAGTCTGTGTGCATTTCCGCCGATCATATAATGCTAGTGCTCGGCTGGCTGAGCTGCAAAAGGAGTTGAACCTGCCCAAGAACTGCCTTATATGTGACATGCCCACCAGGTGGAACTCAACGTTGGCCATGCTGAAGTGACTGCACACGCAGCAGAGGGCCATCAATGAGTACCTGTGCGACTATGGCACCAGGACAGGGTCAGGGGAGCTTGGATTTTTTCACCATGCCAGTGGAGCATGATCAGGGATGCATGCACTGTCCTGTCACCATTTGAGGAGGCCACGAGGATGGTGAGCAGTGACAGTGCATGCATCAGTGACACTGTACCTCTTGTCCACCTGTTGGAGTATACGCTGCGTGGAATAATGGACAGGGCACTTGAGGCAGAACAGAGGCAGGAAAAGGAGGACTTCCTTGCCTCTCTAGGCCCCCTTTATCCAGACAGTGTTTCTTCTCTCCCACCCATCACACAGGAAGAGGATGAGGAGGAGGAGGAGGATTGTGTCAGCATAGAGGTGGAGCCTGGCACTCAGCATCAGCAGCAGCAGTCTTTTAGGGATGATTTACAGTCCCAAGAAACCTGTGGACTTGTACGTGGCTGGGAGGAGGTGGCTGCGGATCATGTCATCCTCAGTGAACCAGAAGACTCCGGACCGAATGCCTCAGCTAACCTACGTTGCATGGCCTCCCTGATCCTGCAAAGCCTGTGGAAGGATCCTTGTATTCTTCGGATCAAGGAGAGGGACCATTACTGTCTGGCCACTCTCCTTGATCCACGGTACAAGGGTAAGGTTGCGGACCTTATCTTGCCATTGCAGAGGGAGCAGAGGATGAGACATCTCAGGGAGGCCTTGCAGAAAGGTCTGTGCAACGCGTTCCCAGAGACTGGGAGTTTACAAACCCCTGGTCCTGGACGACGAGTTGCTGAGGCTTCGGTCAATAGCAGAAGGAGCGGTGGGGAAGGTGGACGTCTGACCGATGCGTTCAGACAATTTTTTAGTCCGCAGCCCCAAGGTATGATCGGTTCCAGCAACCATCGCCAGCGTCTGATATACATGGTGCAGGAATACCTAGGGGCAAGGTCAGACTTGGACACCTTTCCCACCGAAAACTCTCTGGCTTACTGGGTCTTGAGGATGGATCACTGGCCAGAGCTTGCACAGTATGCAATTGAGCTACTGGCCTGTCCTGCATCCAGCGTTCTTTCGGAACGCACATTCAGTGCTGCTGGAGGCTTTGTCACCGATCACAGGGTGGGCCTGTCCACCGACTCAGTTGATCGACTGACCTTCATAAAGATGAATCGGTCTTGGATCACCACCAGCTACCAGTCACCTGAAGCTGATATAACTGAATAATTTATTTTGAAATGTCACATCCCTTCAAGACTGCCTATGCTGATGCTGAGTGACTGTCCTGTTATGTTGACTGACTATCCTCTTCCTCCTCAATGATCCTGATGATAGCTTGGAAGAACATTTTTGTTTCTGGGTGCCACCACCAGTGGCTAAGGCCCAATTTTTCAGCCCCTGTTTAACAGGGCGTGTAATTACAATTTTTTATGCAATGCTTTGCAACAGGTCTCATTGCTGTGCTCCAAGTACAGTATCTGTGAGGGGTTGCAGTGTTGTGGCACCAGCACCAGTGCCTAAGGCACAATTTTTCAGCCCCTGTTTAACAGGGGCGTGTAATTACAATTTTTTATGCAATGCTTTGCAACAGGTCTCAGTGCTGTGCTCCAAGTACAGTATCTGTGAGGGGTTGCAGTGTTGTGGCACCAGCACCAGTGCCTAAGGCCCATTTTTTCAGCCCCTGTTTAACATGGGCGTGCAATTACAAATCTTGATCTAATAATTCACAGCAGGTCCCATTCCTGCGCCCACTAAGAGTAACTGTGAGGGCTAAAGCCCCATACACACGGTCGGATTTTTGCATGGATTCTGTCCGATCGGACAATGTTGTTGAAAAATCAGACCGTGTGTATGCACCATCGGACAGTGTACGTCGGATTGTCCGACGGACAAAGTCCTATCTCCTGCTGGATAGATTTGCCGACAACATGGTCCGATCACACCAAATCCGATCGTGTGTACGGTTGTCCGACGGACAAAGTGCCACGCATGCTCAGATCACATTACAAGACCAAAGCTATTGGCTACTAGCCTCTACGTAGTCCCGTCGTAGGCAACAAACGTCACCACGTTCAGAATGATCGGATTTTCCGACAACTTTGTCCGACCGTGTGTACGCAAAACCAACATCGGACAAAGTATGACGGACATGATCCGACGGACCTAGTCCTCGGATAATCCGAGCGTGTGTATGGGGCTTTACAGTGTTGTGGCAACACCAACCACCACCAAAGGCCCAATTTTTCTGCCCCTGTTCAACAGGTTCATGCAATTACAATTCTTGATCTAATAATTGACAGCAGGTCCCATTCCTGCGCCCACCAAGAGTAACTGTGAGGGCGTACAGTGTTGTGGCAACACCGTCCACCATCATTACCACCACCACCAAAACCACCACCAAAGGCCCAATTTTTCTGCCCCTGTTCAACAGGTGCATGCAATTATAATTCTTGATCTAATAATTCACAGCAGGGCCCATTCCTGCGCCCACCAAGAGTAACTGTGATGGCTTACAGTGTTGTGGCAACACCGTCCACCATCACCACCAAAGGCCCAATTTTTCTGCCCCTGTTCAACAGGGGCATGCAATTACAATTCTTGATCTAATAATTCACAGCAGGGCCTATTCCTGTGCCCACCAAGTGTAACTGTGAGGGCTTACAGTGTTGCAGCACCAGCACCACCACCACCACCAAAGGCCCAATTTTTCCTAATGCTGCTTACACACGGTCGGAATTTCCGATGGAAACAGTCCGATGGGAGCTATTCATCGGATTTTCTGACTGTGTGTTTGCCCATCGGTCTTTTTCTGTCGGAATTTCCAACGGACTTTGGATTGAGAACCTGTTCTTAATTTTTCCGACGGAAAACCTTTCTATCGGATTTTTCGATCGTGTGTATGCAATTCCGACACGCAAAATTCCGACACATGCTTGGAAACAATTTGACGCATGCTCAGAAGCATTAAACTTCCCTTTTATAGTGCAGTCGAACTTTTTTTAAGGTGTGGTGTTATTGAATATCGGAATTTGGTGTGACCGTGTGTAGGCAAGATTGTTTGAGCGAAATTCCATCGGAATTCCGACGGGAAAACCATCAGAGCTTTTTCCGATGAGATTTCCGACCGTGTGTACGCGGCATAACACTGTTCAACAATGGCATGTAATTACAATTCCTGATATAATAGTTCACAGCAGGGCATTCCAGCGCCCACCAAGAGTAACTGTGATGGCTTACAGTGTTGTGGCAACACCAACATCTAATGGGGCAAATTTCTGCAGAGTATATACGGCAGGCCCCTAGTTTCAAACATCCAACTTAGAAACGACCCCTACTTGCAAACGGAAGGAGAAAACAGGAAGTGAGAGGAAATCTACCCCTAGGAAGGAAAATTCTATCCTGTTAGATTTCATTTGGAAAAAGGTATCTCCTCTCTACTGATGCTTTATCACCAATCTCCTTGTTTCAATAAAAAACACACTTTTCCAAAAACATTTGTCATTGGGACGGAAAGTGAGGTGAAATGTTCTGAACAGGTGCACAGACAGCAAAACAAATGTTACAGGGGTGATAACCCTTCCCTATGGTCTCCAAAAAGCGTAAAAATAGATTTTTTTGGATGGAGCTACACTTAAAAATTGACCTGTTCAAAATTTCAAACAGATTCTACTTAAGAACAAACCTACAGTCCCTGTCTTGTTTGCACCACTTGTATACTGCTGTTCAGAGTATATAGGGTTGTAGGTATAGGGTTTTATTTTGGGTGGGGGGTTCCCCTTAATATCCATACAAGACCCAAAGGGGCTAGTAATGGGCTGGGTTGGGGGGGGGGGGGGATGATGGGGTAGCCATGCCATTTTTCTCAAAGATTTTCATCCATATTGCCAGGACAAGACATGACATTAAAGCTGCAAGCAGTTTTAAATGGCTTCTTTTTTTCCTTTACAAATGTCATTTTGTGCAGGGACAGTTCTAAACACGGGAAACACATGCCACTTCACAGGCATACTTTAGACACCCCCCAGGTACCATATTTAAAGGAATATTTCACTTTTTTTTTCACTTTATGCACCATTAAAATGACTGCTCCCGAAAAAACGTTAGTTTTTAAAAGTTCTTTTTGCATTGATATATGTCCCCTGGGGCAGGACCCGGGTCCCCAAACCTGTTTTATGACATTAACATGCATATTGGCCATTGTAATTAGCAATTTTGATTTCGAACGTTTGCGTCCATTATAACGAATAGGGTTCGAAAATTTGCGTGAACTTTCGGTCCGTTCGAAGGTTCTGGTGCGAACCGAAACCCGGGGGTGTTCGGCTCATCCCTACCTGTGCACATTCACATGTGCGTTTAGAAAAGGGTCTTTGTACAAACCAACATATTTTTATACAACATTTATTTGTTTAGACATTAGAAATATCCTTTTTTGTGGTAAACAGGCATGTTTTTAAAACCATAAAACAATACACAACTCAGGAACTTACAAAGTTCAACTTTGATAAAATGAAGGCAATATCAGACATTAGTATGTCCAAACTGTGTTGATATTGCCTTCATCAGATGTAGGGATGTCACCCCTGTGAAAGACAAATTTTGAAGATGCACACAAATTGAGAGTCAAAATGGGGATTTCCCTCCTGATCCCATGGTTAAGGTCTACATGTACTAGCTCCCATCATGGGGGATCAATGGAGGTGTTTCAACCCCTTCCTCTCAGCTACTTTAGTTGCGAGGAAGGGGTTACACCCACAAAATGATATCCTGTGATGGCAGATAGCACATGTTGACACACTGTGTGCATCTTCAAAATTTGGCTTTCAACATTTTTTAAAAAATTAAGAAAAATAAAAACAATAAGTACAATTTTGGTGTGTTTTATATTCTGCCTAAAACATCAATGATGTTTTTGAGTCTTTTTCCACATCATTGATGTCTTCCTTGATCTTCTGTAAATCCTTATTTCACATCATGATCATGTGTGCACTTGTAAAATGTGTTTCTTCTTCCACAACATCCACATCACCTAAAAATAAAAAAAACACACCATGTATTATAAATATGCAGGCATACATCTATTACCTGAAGCTGTTGTCTCAGACATTCACCTGTTAGGGTCACTATTTCACCCACTTCATAAACCTCTCCTTCCTCCACATCCTCAGGATGCCATTTTTCTCAAAGATTTTCATCTATATTGCCAGGACAAGACATGACATTAAAGCTGCAAGCAGTTTTAAATGGCTTCTTTTTTTCCTTTACAAATGTCATTTTGTGCAGGGACAGTTCTAAACACGGGAAACACATGCCACTTCACAGGCATACTTTAGACACCCCCCAGGTACCATATTTAAAGGAATATTTAACTTTTTTTTTTCACTTTATGCATCATTAAAATTACTGCTCCAGAAAAAACGTCCGTTTTTAAAACTTCTTTTTGCATTGACACATGTCCCCTGAGGGAAGGACCCGGGTCCCAAACCTTTTTTATGACAATAACATGCATATTGGTCGTTATAATTAGCACTTTAGATTTCGAAAGCTTACGTCCATTGTAACTAATAGGGTTCTAACGTTCGCGCAAACTTTCGGTCCGTTCGCAGGTTCTGGTGCGAACGGAACCCGGGGTGTTCGGCTCATCCCTACTCAGCATATGTACGGTACCTGTAATTATCAATTCAGATATTTAATAAAACAAAGCTGCATCTTGGTAAGAAAAATAACTGGTAAAGTATATTGGAGGGATTAGTTGTTCCCATGCAGCAAACAGAGAAAGTGTCAGGTATGGACTTTTGAGATTCTGATCCATAGTCAAGCACGCCCATTTTTGTTGGAATAGGGCATTTATTAAATGAAGCAGTGCAAACATTTGTTCGAGGGTAGCATTCATGTTTAGAAAGTTTATAGCTTTAATGGAAGATGGAGAGGTGTCTGATCTCCAGGCACTCGCCAGGGTTCTCCTGGCTGTGATTAGGACATGGGTGATGAAGATGTGGAATTTGCTTGGAGATATATCCAGGCCAATGCCAAAAAGAGCTGTTTCAGGAGGCATCAGACAGGTTATCCCGGTGGTAGAAGAAATAAGATTGAATATCTCTTTTCTCTTTTGATAGATCCCACACACCCACACTTCCTCTAGCACAGGGGTGTCCAAACTTTTTTCTCAGTTACAGATTTGATGAAGTGAACATGCGTGAGGGCCGACCATTTTGACTGACATTCTTTAAACCATTAAAATTTGGTCTAAGTGTGTTTGTTCGAGCACTAATACACTGCCCAACAATAATTATCTTGCCTTTGTGGCTGTGTGTGGTGAAGAGAGGAGCTTGGGCGTGTTATTTGGTTATACCGTATTTATCTGCACCTTAAATCTTAAATAAAGAACTGTGAAGCAAAAAAAGGGTCAGTGCCCATCAATACAGACTAATCAGTGCCCATCTGCAGCCTCACAAGTGCCATTAATGCAGCCCCACCATTGCCATGAATGCAGACTCACTATTGCCGTTAATGCAGCACCCACATTACCATGAATGCAGCAAACCCCATTGCCATGAATGCAGCACCCATGTTGCCATGAATGCAGCATCCACGTTACCATGAATGCAGCACCCCCATTGCCATGAATGCAGCACCCCCATTGTCATGAATGCAGCAGCCTCATTGTCATGAATGCAGAACCCCCATTGTCATGAATGCAGACTCACCATTACCATCAGTACAGCCTGATTCATGCCCATCTGCAGCCTTGGTGGAGACAGGGGGAGGGGGATGAGCACCAACAGGCATACAGGAGAAACTCCTGTTTTTTCGGCCGCCTATTTAATAGAAAGTCCCGCCTCCTATGATGGACAGAACAGTCGTCCAATGGCAGCACAGGAGACAGGACTTCCTTTTACAGAGGCTGCCGTGTAAACAGGCAATACTCCTGTATGTACGGCATTCGTCCCACCCCGTCCCCTCCAAGGCAGCCAGCATAAATCTATTTTGTGTCCCCCGGTGCTCTGGGATTCGTTGGGGGACACAAAAAATATGCATGTCAAAATTACCAGGGGCCATCCGAAACCGGAAAGCAGGCCGGGATTGACCCGCAGGCTGGAGTTTGGACATGCCTGCTCTAGTATAATGGGGAGTGGGCACCCGGGTAGCGATTTGCAAGTACTTGTGGTGTGAGGTACCACCAGTGAAAGATTTTTTATAATTGTTTCCCAGTGAGATATGCAATGTTGTTGAAGTGCTTGACATCATTGCTGCTTTGTGTAAGTGACTCCTAAGTCATGTTCCCAGGAAATCCTTGTTTCACAAAAAAAATAAAAATTTCAAATAACATTTGTCATTGGGACAGAAAGTGAGGTGAAATCTTCTGAAGAGGTGCACAGACAGAAACAAAAATGTTACAGGGGTGATAACCCTTCCCTATGTTTTCCAAAAAGCTGACAGAGCTATACTTTAAAAAAGTACCAGTTCAAAATTACAAACAGATTCTACTTAACAACAAACCTACACAGTCCCTGTCTTGTTTGCACCGCCTGTATACTGCTGTTCAGAGTATATAGGGCCTGGGGGACCCACGCCTTTCCTTATTTTAATTTGGGTGCTGGGTTCCCCTTAATATACATACAAGACCCAAAGAGCCTGGTAATGAACTGGGGAGGGGGGTACCCATTCCGTTTGTCTCACTAATTTTCATCCATATTACCGGGACCAGACATTACATTAAAGCCGCAAGCAGTTTTAAATGTTTTTTTTTTTATTCCTTGAGTTGGTGCCTTTTGTAAATTGTATAAGGAGGAATAAAATTTGTTAAAGCACTGACTTTTTTTGTTTTACACCTGTAAGGGAAAAGGCATAATGAGCTAGTATGCCCTGCATACTAGCTCATAATGAAATACTTGCCTTAGAACGAGGCGCCGGCATCTCACTCGGCCCACGCCGAGGGAGCTCACATGTTCACATGCATGGTCTGGCGTCTGCTGGACTTTCAGCCGAGAATCCCCCATGCGCAGGTTTTTACCTACAGGTAAGCCTTATTATAGGCTTACCTGTAGGTCAAAGTTACAAATTTACCTATACAACCGCTTAAAGTATGTTTGCAATTTATAGGCGGTTAGTGAGGATTCCTTTCTTTGGGTCATTAAGTGATGAGATATTAGGTTTCCATAAGGTTTAATTACTTTGCCTAGCTAAGAGAGCCTTGTCAGCTTGGGTGTAAAAGTTGAGCTTAGATCTTTTAAATGCATGTTCATGGGGGCGGAGCTTGCCGCGGAAGACGATGGACGCTCTTTAGAGAAGCTCCACAGCACTCAGGGACAAACGGGCACAAATCGGGCTGCAAACCTGTCACGATCCACACCGGAGCTGGGACAAAGCCTGGGGATCCGACCGAACATAGCATGGAAACTAGGTGCAAGAGCCAAAAGGCTGAGGGGGCAGCGTATATTGAATATTACTAACCAAATTCATACATTAGAATCCCAAAATAAAGCGCATATGTCCCCAACTTTATCTGAACAATTGACCAAGTTAAGATATGAACTTCGACTAATACTGCTGGAGGACTTTGAAAAATCTTCCAGGAAGTTGAAAATGTCTTATTATGCAAACGGCAATAAGGCAGGAAAGCTGATAGCTGCTAGCTGCTCGCTTGATGGGACATTGACACAAAACTAAAATTTCCTATATCATTCATCCAAACAACCAAACTAAATTATACCACCCCCAGGCAATTGCAGATGCATTTAGCGCCTACTATATTTCACTCTACAATCTAAAAAATTATCCAAACACGATCCAACCCCTATCCCACACAATCACAGAATTTCTTAACAAAATCGATCTTCCACAACTCACGGAAAATCAAAACTCCGTGCTAAATTCTCCATTCACAATACAGGAGATTCCCGAACGATCAACACATTACCTAGTAACAAATCTCCCGGGTCAGATGGCTTTACAGGAGAATATTTCAAGACATTTAGGGACATATTGGCTCCTAATCTAGTAGAGATATTTAATCAAGCTGCCGCCTCCTCCTCTTTTCCATCTGAAATGCTAAAGGCAATGATAGTGGCACTACCGAAGCCAGTAAAGGAACCCAATACCCCACAATTTTCGCCTGATATCTTTACTTAATAATGATTTGAAAATCTACGCTAAATGAATAGCTAAGAGGCTGGTAAACCTCCTTCCCTCGCTCATTCACCCAGACCAATGCGGATTCACTAAAGGACACCAAACTACTGACGCCACTAGACGCCTGATTAATATCATACATCTGGCCAACAAGACTGAAACGCCTTCTCTGCTTCTCGCCTTGGATGCAGAGAAGGCGTTTGATAGAATTTATTGGGTATATCTGGAATATGTTCTAAACAAATTTAGATTCCATGGCCAGATGCTTCAGGCTATTATGGCATTATACACAACTCCATCAGCACAGGTTTATGTATCAGGTATGTTATCCACCCCATTCAATATAACAAATGGGACCCGACAGGGATGCCCACTATCCCCTTTAATTTTTAATTTATTAATGGAACCCATAGCAGGGTACATACGTCAACACCCTAGAATTACTGGGATCTCCTCAGGGGGCAGGATGCACACCATCAGCTTATTCGCTGATGATATCATCTTAATGCTTACTGACGTTTCAACTTCCCTGGCTTCGTACACCAAGCTCTACAAATGTTAAATGCTGTATCTTATTACAAGGTTAATGAAACCAAGTCATATCTCCTAGGAATAGGACTATCCAAGGCAATGAAACAACACATTAGTACTAACTTCCCTTACACGTGGAAAGAAAAATGTATAGCATATCTGGGAATCACCCTCACCCCTAAGGTATCAGATCTAGTCAGGGCAAACTATACCCCTTTCGTAAACTCCTTACGATCTAAACTGGACGCTCTGTGGAAATTTGAACTTTTCTGGACAGGTAGGTTAGCCGCATTTAAAATGCAGGTCCTCCCACAATTTTTATATTTATTTAGAACTCTACCCATACCAGTACCTAACTCTTTTTTCCAGCAGGCACAATCTGAAATAGATAACTATCTGTGGATAGGTAAGAAAGCACGGTGTCAACAAACTTATTAAAAACGTAAACAAGCGGGTGGGATAGGTCACACTTTGATAAAAGACTACCATGCGGCAACCATACTAGCCCAGATGAAGGACTGGTTCCCTTCTCACAATGACACTCTATTGGCGATACTAGAGAGATCCCAAATTATGGGGGGGGGGGGGATTTATATAATCACCTAATAACCAGCCCCTTCCACGTAACTAAACCACCTTCTTAAGTCTATTAGTTCAGAAAGTCCCCAAAACACCCTTAAACTCCCGATCACTGCTTTGGCACTTCTGATACCCGACATGGCATTGAATAATTGGTGCACTACCAAAGAAATCCTTCTAGAAGATCTTTTTATAGGACCTGCGCTAAAAACATTCAGAGCACTACAACTTGAATTCTCTATTCCGACATCAGATTTTTACAAATATATCCAATTATCACATCTAATCACTGTAAAGGGTAATAAACTCCTCACCCATCTACCCTGGCAAATAGCTGTATTCTACACAACTAAGAACTCAAAACTCAAAGGTGTGTCATTAATATACAAACACCTACAGAACAAACAATCCTTTAGTAAAACTACTGACATAGGAGCCTGGGAAAAGGATTTTGAGAAACACTACACAGAGGACCAGTGGAAGATAGCGCTTAGAGTAACATACGCATCCATAAGAAGTGCCAACCTATGGGAACTGCACCAAAAAATGTTAATGCGATGGTACCTTACCCCCTATCGTAGCTCAAAATTTTCACCCGCAGCTTCTCCAGAATGTTGGAGGAAATGCGGAAAAACCAGCACATTACTGCACATATTGTGGGCATGCCCACGCAATAGAAGATTCTAGATGCTCATATTCCAGATAATAAAGATTTCAGGTATAAAAACTGCACCTTCTCCAGGTATGGCACTTCTATCATTGGAAATAGATTCATTCCCTATCCTGTTGAGATTGTTATTCATTAAAGAGTTTATTGAAGCGAGATACAGTACAGAAAAGAAAACAGCACAATGTAATCCATTTTCGTACATTGATATCAGATAGTAATAATCTAATCAACAGCATCTAACTGAACAGTTTGAACAAGGGGAATATGGTACAATAGTTGATTTGTGATCATCCAGCAGGTTAATGTCTCCTTATGGTATTAATCTTTAACTCATTTGCGTCTCGCCTAACTGGATTAGGAAACAGTGCTTGTAGTACATCAAATGCAAGTATCTGAGTTGTTGATCTCCATTGTGGTGAAAAAGAACTAGAAGTGTGGGACGAACAAAGGAGATATATAATGGAGAGGGGAAAGGAGGGGGAAAGGGGATGTGGAAGAGAGTAAAGAGAGAAGAAGAGAGGAGGGTAAGAGGGAAAAAGTAGGGAAAAGATGAACCAAAAAAAAGCGAAAAATGAAAAAGAAAGAGAAAGAAGGTCAACCATCTTGACTGAGAGCTCTATTGTAATTCAGTTTCATCAGTAACCATGAATTCTCGGGTCTGACCTGATATGTCAGCTCAATCCGCACTAATTTCTGAGAAAGCCTCTGAGTGTTTGAAATTGGTCCACAGTTGCCATCAAGAAATATCTCCACCCGTTCATTGGATTGCACCACAGTGTTTTCTATTTCGTAAATTTCTGCCACTCTGTGAAGCCAGTCCCTTATGAACGGGACCCGTGAAGATTTCCAATGAATTGGGATCAAAGACTTAGCTGCACCTAGCAAATGTATGGTGAGGGAATGCTTGTATTTTTTCAGAGACCAGTTTGATATGTGTAAGAGGCAGCAAGCTGCATCTAGAGTTAATGTAGTTTCTGTTATGGATTTGATAAGCTTCTTTACTTTATCCCAAAAGAGAATGAGAAAAGGGCATTGCCACCAAATGTGCAGTAGAGAGCCGATGTCCCCCAAGCACCTCCAACATAGGTTGGGAACTTGTGGATTCCATTTGTGTAATTTCAGGGGTGTTAGATACCATTGCATCAGCAATTTATTTCTTGGATCCTGTTGCTAATGGAGAACTTATGAGCCAAAATACAAGCATTCCTCCATTGTTTTGAAGTAATTGTTACCTGTAGATCTTCTGACCACCGCCTCCTGAGTCTGACATCTGTTGTATTCTTAGCCTCCTGTATCCACGCGTACGCTATTGAGGTTGTCCTGGCCACTTGTTCACCCGTGAGACACACTGACTCAAATTCCGTCAGGGGTCTAGAAAAATTGCTCAGCTTCCCATGTTTTTGGAGGTAGCTTCGCAAATTGTAGGTATGTCCAAAAGGGTAGCTCAGACATGTTGTTGTCCCTCTTCATCTCAGGAAAGCCTTTCAACTTTGAATGTGCATAGCAGTGCCTGTCTAAGAGAGGTTTCTCATTATTTGGTAGCTTGAAATAGGTGTTTCCTACTCCTGGTATGGAATCTGGATTATCTTTTAATGGAGTCAAGGAACCTCGTGAAGACCTGATCTCAGATTTCTTGGAAAGTTTGTGTATCAGTTTTAGTGTCGTTCCAGTTAGTGGGTGATGTTTTAGATCGTCTGGATGTGATAACCAAGGTATCCAGGGTGCGAATGTCAGTGGGATTGAGTTGTCAGTCATCTCCAGTGCCACCCAGTCCTTAGTGTCCTTGTGGCAGTGCCAATCTATGATCCTTGCTAGGTGTGAGGCCACATAATTGTTTCGGAAATCTGGTATTTCCATTCCCCCAAGCTCATTTGCCCTAAGTAAAGTTTCATACTTGATTCTCATTTTTTTATGGGCCCAAATGAACTTCATGATCATGGACGCAGAATGAGAAACATTCATTGTGGTATCTTGATCGGAAGTGTGCGTATTAAGTAAAGGAGCCTGGGAAGAACGGTCATTTTTATAATCGTTGTGCGGCCGAACCACGAAAAGGTGCCTGTGTGCCGTTGTTTTAGGTCATGTTCAATATTTTTGAGCAGTGGCAAGAAGTTTTGGTCATAGATTGATGAGATTTGCGGTGTCAACCTAATTCCCAAGTATTTTAGAGATTTGGAATCCCATTTAAAGAGGGAGTTATCTTTTGTTCAATTAAGGGTTTGGGCTGGTAGGGTCACATTCATGGCTTCCGATTTCGAATAGTTTATTCTTAGGTTAGACACACACCCGTAGTGTTTAAGTGCTTTTGTCAAGTTAGGGAGAGATATATGTGGTTTGGTTAAGAAAAAAAGCAGGTCGTCTGCATAGGCAGCGACCTTAAACTCCCTGCCTGCCACCTTAAAACCATCTATGGAAGGATCTGCGCTAGTCACTCTAATAAATGGTTCCAGGGACAAAATAAATAAGGAGGGGGGATAGGGGACACCCTGCCTCATGCCATTTGCGATGTGGACCCTCTGAGAGAGTGTGCTATTTATTTTCAATTTTGCTGTGGGCCTCTGGTAAAGGGCTGAAATCCAAGCCATCATTCTCGTTCCCAAGCCCACGTGCTCGCACTTGGCCAACATGTAGTCCCACAGCACTCTGTCGAAGGCCTTCTCCGCATCTGTGGATAGGAGAAGACCCTCGACAGCACTTGATTTGGCTGTGTGGATCAATAGCAAGGACTTGAGGATGTTGTCTTTTGCCTCGCGCTCAGGCATGAATCCCACCTGCTCCAGACCAATCAGTTTAGTTAGAAATGATTTCAATCTGTCCGCTAGAATCTTAGCGAAATTTTTTAAATCTAGGTTTAATAAGGAAATTGGCCGATAGCTCGCACACTCTGAGGGGTCCTTGCCTGTTTTTGGCAAGACCGTTATGAAAGCCGAGAGCCAATCCGGTGTCACCTCTTTGGATTGAGATAGGGAGTTCAAGGCTGCCACCAAAGGGTCTGTTACTAGGTCGATAAAGGTTTTATAGTAAATAGCTGTAAACCTGTCTGGGCCCGGACTTTTGCCTAATTTCAGGGATTTGATTGTGTGTCTAATTTCATGTGCATCTATCGGGTTTTCGAGGGAATTGGCCTCTAAGTTGTCTAAAGAGGGTAGGCCGCTCTTATCTTGGAAGTCCTTAATGATTTGGGTCCTGTCACCTACCATATCTGGGTGTCTACGTTGTTGGGGGAGGTTATAGTGGTTGGAGTAGTAGGTGTGGAAATGCCCTGCAATGGCCTCAGTGGTGATATCTAATGTGCCGTTTGTCTGTTTAATGCCTAATATAGTGTTGCTATGAGTGTGTTCTTTAAGGGCTCTGGCTAAAGCCCTGCCTGCTTTGTTTCCTGATTCATAATAAATTCTTTTTTTTTTTTAAAAACAGGAAACGTTTGGACTTAGTTTCAAAAATTTGTTGGAGTGTTTTCCTCAAGTCTAGTAATTCATTGGCTGAGTCTATTGAAAGAGACCGTTTGTGTAGTGTTTCAAATTTGTTAATGCGGTCTGTCAATGTTTGGATTTCCTTCCTGTCTTGCCTTTTGCGTGATGCTCCCATTTTCATTAGTTCACCTCTCAATGTGCATTTATGAGCCTCCCAAATAACTAGGGGGTCCATTCCAGGGGTGTTGTTGTGTATGAAAAATGCTTTGATACTTTCTTTTAGTCTTGGTAATAACGACTGGTCTGAGATCAAGGAGGAGTTCAATCTCCAGGTCTGGGATTTAGGAAGTGACTTAGTCATATCTACAGTCAGCGCAATTGGTGCATGATCAGATATTGTTTGCAATCCTATGTGGGTGTCTACTAGTTTGGCTAGGTCATTTTGGGATACGAAAAGGTAGTCCAGTCGAATATATTTCCCGTGGGGGGTTGAGCAATGGGAGGCTCCCGCTGTGTGAGGCTTCGCTGCGTCTGACAGGTCTTTTATAACGGAGGGCGGGGCCACCTGGTGACCCCGCCCCCCTCTGACGTCATGGGGAAAGCCATAGGAAGTCCCCATGACGTCCCCGTGCGTCAGAGGGGGCGGGGTCATCAGGTGGCCCCGCCCTCCGTTATAAAAGACCTGTCAGACGCAGCGAAGCCTCACACAGCGGGAGCCTCCCATTGCGCGGAGCGGCCCAAGAAGAGCTATAAGACATTCTTTAGACCCCTTTCACACTGGGGCGTTTTTCAGGCATTTTTCAGGCGCTTTAGCGTTAAAAAAGTGCCTGTAAAGCACTTAAAATAAGCCTCATCTGCAATCCCAATGTGAAAAACCAAGTGCTTTAACCACTTGCCGACCGCCCCATGTAGATATATGTCAGCAGAATGGCACGTACAGGCAAAATCACGTACCTGTACGTGACATTCTTCCGGCGGGTGGGGTGTGCGATCGGAACCCCCTCCGCCGGCGGGGGCGGTCGGCATCGCTTCAGGAGCGATCCGGGACGAGGGGACGGCCAGTGGTTTCTGGCCACCCCCTCGCGATCGCTCCTGGCGAATGAAAAGCTTCCCCTTCCTGTCTATTGTATAGACAGGAAGGCGGAAGTGATGTCACGCTCGGTGCGCCGGTCTATCTGACCGGAGACGCCGAGCTGTGAACGTGTAAAGGTTAGTGCACAACAGTACACTGACACCAGTACACATAGGCACATATTCCACCCCTGTCACCCCCTGATCACCCCCAGATCACCCCCTGCCCCCCCAGTCACAGTGTCACTAATTGCAGTGATCATTTATTTACTGATCACTGCATTTAGTGTCAGTGTGACTGTAATAACTGGCAGGGCAGTTAGTTTTAGGCCCCTTTAGGTCTAAGGTAGCCCCCTACCACCCCCCCCCCCCAATAAAGGTTTAACCCCCTGATTGCCCCTAGTTAACCCTTTCACCCCCTTTTGCCAGTGTCACTAAGCGATCGTTTTTTCTGATCGCTGCATTAGTGTCACTGGTGTCGCTAGGTAACCAGTTTTTTTTTTAGGTTAACCGCCATGTTTATATAGGTTCATAAATAGGTTTATAGGTCAGGTACCCCCATATTACAACCTAAATAAAGGTTTTAACCCCCTGATTGCCCCTAGAGTTAACCCTTTCACCAGTGATCACCGTATAAGTGTCACTGGTGACGCTGGTTAGCCAGTTAGTTATTTCGTTATTTAGGTTCCCCATCAGGTTTTTATATAGCGTCAGGTACCCCCATATATTACCTAATAAAGGTTTAACCCCCTGATTGCCCCTAGTTAACCCTTTCACCCCCTTTTGCCAGTGTCACTAAGCAATCGTTTTTCTGATCGCTGCATTAGTGTCACTGGTGCCGCTAGGTAGCCAGTTTTTTTTTAGGTTAATCCCCAGGTTTATATAGGTTCATAAATAGGTTTATAGGTCAGGTACCCCCATATTACAACCTAAAGGTTTTAACCCCCTGATTGCCCCTAGAGTTAACCCTTTCACCAGTGATCACCGTATAAGTGTCACTGGTGACGCTGGTTAGCCAGTTAGTTATTTTGTTATTTAGGTTCCCCGTCAGGTT
>CM053034.1:152355267-152388353 GCA_028564925.1 Lithobates sylvaticus
CATCTGTGGTCTAATTAATCATGTAGTAAAACACCTTCCTATACGCAATAAAGTTGATTTACAAATACTGTAGAGCTTTTCACTTTGCAAGGGAAGTTGCATATTGCAAGAGAGTTTTTTTCCAGAGCTTAGTGAAATACCCAGCTGTCCTGCCCTTTTGTCTTTATTTCTAAACTGTATTGGTGGTAAGTAGGCAATAATCCCTTGCATGTTTGCAAACTTACCACGGCTACAGCATTTTTAGCTTGGGGTGCAGATTTTGACAAGTAGCACTGCCTGTCAAACTTGCTTATTGAGTTCAATTGGGCCGCGATGCAACCACATGCAATGCATGTAGCTATGGCATGGTAATTTGGCATTATAGGATTAAATAATGCCTTCTTACTGTCTGAAAAATGGCCTCTGAAAAAATCAGTACTGATGGTGTGCCTAAATATTTTGGCCAAAATACAAATGAATACCTCATATTTTCATGTTTTGGTCTATTGGTTGATTTGTATTTTAATATGTTGTTGTTAACAATCAAATTATTACCTGGGTATGGCCTGGGACTGTATTCAGGTAACCTTTAAAAAGGATCAGGTTTTTGTCCTTCTGTCATACGCAGCAGCACATCAGCAGACACAATCTCATACAGCTGCCTGTAAAAACATAGGGAACAGCTGCTGTCACCATTTTCAGTATGGCTTAGGAAAAAAGGAGGATTATTAGAACCATACAGCTGAGCCTGGAAATGAGTTTCTGGCTAAAAGAGTTTCACAGTAGTTGATGTCTGTTGTTGTCCAAGCACTGCAGTCTCCAGTAGCAAACTGCTTTTATTTTTGTCAACTGTCTTTTTTTTTTTTATATATATTCTAATGTACATGGCTTGCTGGATAAGGCCGCTTTTGAAGAAAGAAGTAGCTGACAGATGGGTTAGGCAGGGAGGACTTTTATGTATAATGATAAGAAATTATTAACGTATTGGTTAAAGGTTAGAAGGAATCAGGGAATCAGTCTCAGCATTATCTGTAAAAACAAAAACCTTTTTTCATGTTATTGTTACATTTTTTTGTAACTCAAACAAAACAATTTCTAGTACATAAGGTTCCAGAATGTTTTAATGACCAAGTTGGTAGGGCTAGGTTCACATGTATGCAGGTGTTGAACTCCATGTAAATCACATTCTTTCCTGCACCCACAGGAAAAATACACTGCTGTTACCAGATTTGTGGTGGTTACAATAATTAATTTGAAACGGCAACGCTTTTTTCTGTATTAGGAAACATAGCACTATGCAGTTTCCCGTTGCTGCAATCCTAGAATAGGTCCAGGTTCCCTTTCCCTGCATTTCCCACAGGTACAGCGCCCATTCAAATATATGGGCTGCTGTGGCCGCACAAACGTGGTCACAGAGAAACCGCAATAAAGTGAACCTAGACTTAAAGGGGTTGTAAATCCTATGCGTTAAGGTGAAAAACCTCCTGGGATGCAGCAGCCCACCAGAGCCCCCCTTTTACTTACCTGAAAAAAAAACGATGAGGGAAAGGGGAATAGGGAACGGGAAGTGGAGGGGAAAATTGGCGGGGTAAGGTCAAATTGGCCGATTGAAAAAATGTTACGGCCATCGATCAAAAACCTAGTTTGCAGTTTGTTTGTTGCCGTAGCCTTGTCATATTAGGGATAAAGGGGAAGGCTACTGGGTCCTATGAAGACGGGCCCAGAAAAAAGAGGCTACTATATGGAAACAAACATAGATCGAAACAAAGTGATTCTTTGAGTCAAAAGGTGAATTTATTATTTATAAACAACACTTGTGTATTTCCCATATAATAAGATTCCAGACACCTGGATATCTAGAACCAACAAGTAAGGACAACACTAGACAAGACGTATACTGGACACCATATAGACAACATATAAAGCATCACATGTTACTGAGCAGTGAAAAAGGATCAAACAAAGGGAGTGTCAGATAATTATTAATATAAATATACAAATAATACCAATAAAGTCAGGTGACCTTAGTATATTCCGATTGTAATGATCTTGGCACTAGTGGAGCTATTGTTAGAGGCAATTTAGTTAATTGGAGAGGCTGCGCTAATTTAATGATTGTAGCTAGTCAACATGACATGCCTGCTGACACCAAAGGCATGAAAACGGGTTTTATTAAGGTAAGCTGGGATTAAACATCCTGGCTGGAAGAGGTTTGGGTTTCCGTGTAGAAAAAAGTCCTTGTTGGGTTCGGTTTAAATGCACTGAACCATTAGCCATATGTTAGTTTCAGCTGTCCTTGTGAAACTGCTTAACACCAGAAAAAGCCTTAAATAAAATTACGTTTTTCCAAGCTAGGTTTTGTAGAGCACTGCCCTGCTGTGAACTTGGTGCTAACCATTCAAACACAGAGTAATGTCATGAATCAGTTAGATCTCATATGTCAGCAGTTCAATATATCCAAACAAAGTTCTGTAGCAGATGGCAGTTAGCTGATCATATTTAGTGAAATCAATGTCAATTGATACGGACTTTTTAAATCCTCAGACAGTCATAAATGAAAAAAGGTAAGATCGACTCGTGAGCTTATAACATTACCCAGCTGACGTCTTCCTTGTGTGGATGCGATGACAGGGATTCCGATCCCTTCAGTCAGTGTATCAATTGCCAGTGCCGTTAGTTGCTGCGGACCGAGATCGTGATGGCCACTTCGTGTCCTTTGATTGGGCTAACACCAAATGCTAAGGAGGCCAAATGGCCGTGTGAAATGCTCCGTTGTGGCCGTTTCCCGGCGTTTCCCGGCTCCCGACAGTCACTCAGGGTCGGTCAGCGCTGCTCAAATTCTCCATGCCTCTGCTCTGTATAGTGCTCATCAACAGCCCATCACATGATGCGTGACGTGACGCGTTTCGCAAAAGGCGTAATTGCTTTTGCTTCTTCCTGACGTAATACGGGCAGTGCTCTACAAAACCTAGCTTGGAAAAACGTAATTTTATTTAAGGCTTTTTCTGGTGTTAAGCAGTTTCACAAGGACAGCTGAAACTAACATATGGCTAATGGTTCAGTGCATTTAAACCGAACCCAACAAGGACTTTTTTTCTACACAGAAACCCAAACCTCTTCCAGCCAGGATGTTTAATCCCAGCTTACCTTAATAAAACCTGTTTTCATGCCTTTGGTGTCAGCAGGCATGTCATGTTGACTAGCTACAATCATTAAATTAGCGCAGCCTCTCCAATTAACTAAATTGCCTCTAACAATAGCTCCACTAGTGCCAAGATCATTACAATCGGAATATCCTAAGGTCACCTGACTTTATTGGTATTATTTGTTTATTTATATTAATAATTATCTGACACTCCCTTTGTTTGATCCTTTTTCACTGCTCAGTAACACGTGATGCTTTATATGTTGTCTATATGGTGTCCAGTATACGTCTTGTCTAGTGTTGTCCTTACTTGTTGGTTCTAGATATCCAGGTGTCTGGAATCTTATTATATGGGAAATACACAAGTGTTGTTTATAAATAATAAATTCACCTTTTGACTCAAAGAATCACTTTGTTTCGATCTATGTTTGTTTCCATATAGTAGCCTCTTTTTTCTGGGCCCGTCTTCATAGGACCCAGTAGCCTTCCCCTTTATCCCTTTTACTTACCTGAACCTGGTCTTTCCAGCGATGGGGACGAGCAAGCCAGCTCCAGCTGGTGTCTTGGGTCCTGATTGGATAGATTAATAGCAGAGCAGCCATTGGCTCCCATTGCTGTCATCAATCAAATCCAAGACGTGGAAGTTGGGGGTGGGACTGTGTCCTACTATCTGTGTCAATAGATGCAGCAGCAGGACACGGCAGCGTGCCCGCATGAGTGCCTCTGTTATTAACCACTTGCCGCTCGCCATATAGCAGAAAGACCGTGGCAAAGTGGATTCAATATCCTGACCGGACGTCATATGACGTGAATGACGTCTGGACACCCCGCAACACCGATCTAGGTAAAGAGTCTCTGACGGAGATTCTTTACCACGTGATCAGCCATGTCCAATCACGGCTGATCACGATGTAAATAGGAAGAGCCAGTGATCGGCTTTTCCTCACTCGCGTCTGACTACGCAAGTAGAGGAGAGCCAATTGGTGGCTCTCCTGACAGGGGGGGTCTGTGCTGATTGTTTATCACCAGGATGCCACCCAGGACCACCAGGATGGCCATCACACTGGACCACCAATTATGCCCCCCTAGACCCACAGGGAAATGCACATCTGTGCCCAGGCTGCTGCCAATCAATGCCCAGGCAGCTGCCAATCAGTGCCCACTGACAATGCCTACAACTGCCAGTGCCACCAGGAATGCCCATCAGTGCCGTGTATAAGTGCCGTGTATCAGTGCCAATCAGTCACGTATCAATGCCCAGCAGTGCCGCCTATCAGTGCCCAGCAGTGCCCAGTAGTGCCACCTATCAGTGCCACCCATAAGTACCCATCTTTTCAGCCTCTCAGTGCCCATCAGTGCCCACCTATGCCATCCATGAGTGCCTACCAGTGCTGCCTATCAATGCCCATCAGTGTTGCATATCAGTGCCACCCATCAGTGCCGCCTACAAGTGCCCATCAGTGCCCATCGTCGGTGCCCATCAGTGCCCGCTCATTGGTGCCACCTCCCCGGTCCTTATTTACAAAATTTTATAACAGAAACAAAAACAAAACTTTTATTTTTTTTTCAACATTTTCAGTATTTTTTTATTTGTTTAGCAAAAAAATAAAAACCGCAGAGGTGATCAAATACCACCAAAAGAAAGCTCTATTTGTGGGAACAAAATGATACAAATTTAGTTTGGGTACAGTGTTGTATGACCACGCAATTGTCATTCAAAGTGCAAAAAAAAAACTTTACAACCCCTTTAAAGCATATGACAAAGTAAAAAACCTGAAATTTAAAAACTTGTTTTAAATTTAATAGAAAAAGGATTAGAACTTCTGATGGGTTTTTACTGATATCCAGGGCTCCATTAATGAGACTTACCCTCTCTTTTTTGAGTTTTTTTTTGGTTATGAGGCAAATTCCACCCGTTCACAAACACACAGGAAACATGAATACAGGAAATAGCATCAGTATACAAGAACCATAAATTTGATACCATTTGCAAAGCAGTGTATCAAAACAATGTGGTGAAACCAGGACCTCTAGGTCGAGTCCAAAAGATCGCACCCAAGATGGACGAGCCAACATTTGTTGGTGGAAAGTCCGACAGCAAATGTTCAATGGAGCATACACACCCCCTCCACCCAGCACCCCCAATGGGAACTAGCTGTGCTGGGCAAAGGAGAATAATCCCCCCCAGGCGGGTCGGGCCTCAAGATATTTGTCAACAGATTTAAGGAATTCTTCCTCGAAAAATCCATCTAGCAAAAACTTAAAAAAATTTAAAATACTTAAAAAAAAGGGGGCAATTTAAGTACACCACCCAAGTACGTTGCCTAGTCAGAAGTGTCTAGAATAATTATAAAAGAGCAAACGCCAGTCTATCGAGACACGTAAAATAGTAAAGGTTAACTGGTTGTCAAGTTAGTAAATCAATACGTTAAAGAATCAGTCAGAACAACATGAGGAAGTAGTCCAACACTAGAGATGCAACATGCGATGGATGTAACAGCTCTAAAACATATAAGTAAAACATTACCTGTATTACAGGTTTCCGGGGGTAGAAAAAGAGAAAAGAAAAGACAAGGGGAGAGAAAAAAGGGGTGAGAAAAGAGGAGAGAGAGCAAGCGTTCGAAAGTGCGAAACTCCTTCACCGACGGCACCCGACATAAGGCTAGTCAGTGGTTGGTAATGATATGTATCTGATCCAGGGATCCCAGATAGCATCATGTTTAGCGGTGGAGTCAAGAAGAATGCTAACTGTCTTCTCCTGGGCCATTATCCAGGAAATTTTTCTCTTAACCAGGAGGAGAGAAACAGTTGGTGTTTTCCAAGCCCGAGCTATCGTGAGTTTAGTTCCAAGGAGCATGAACATAATGAGCCTTTGGGTCAGACGAGGAGTATTTGGACAAGGAAAATTTAATAGGGCAATGTGAGGAGATTTATGGATCGGTAAATCCGTAATTTTCCTAATAATGTTAAATATTCTATTCCAGAGAGATCTAATCTTAGGACAGTCCCACCAGACATGTAGCATAGACCCCACAGGTCCGCAGTTACGGAAACACAAAGGAGAAGCAGTCGGGTAAATTTTGGAGAGTTTCAGGGGGACCATGTACCACCTCATGAGGACTTTCAGGTTAGCTTCAATCAGTGTAATGTTTAAAATCCCCTTTGAGGCTGCCGTAGAAGCTCTATGCCATTCTGCAACGCTCCAAGTATGTTGTAAATCATTTTCCCAGTCTCTCATGTAGAGTGTTTTGGTATTGGCTTGAGCAAGTGATTGGTAAATTACTGAAATCCCGCCCTTCTGCTCCTCATTCTGACCACACCACCTTTCATAATCCGTGACCGCAAGAGAGTGCAAGTTGGGAAGTCGAAGGGACTGGATAAAGTGAGCAATTTGTCTGTAACGGAATTGTTCCGTGTTGGGCATGTTAAGTTTGCTAACACAATGAGCCCTAGAAAGGGGGCCCGTGGTGTTAGCGAAGTGTCCTATCCTATACATCCCCTTATCCAACCACCACTGGAAAGCTGTTATGTCCATTCCCGGAGGAAATAGAGGATTTCTGAATAAGTGGGATAGCGGGCGCCAATGGGATACTAACTGAGGATTGGATTTGAGAGAGTCCCACAATGTGAGCGAGTGGGATAGTGTAGGAACCATGATGGCAGGTCTAGATCTGGCTGAGGACCAGAGAATATAATCCAGAGTATACTGAGGAATGGCTTGTCGTTCCATATATACCCAATCTGGAAGAGCATATTTGGAGTAGATAGTGGATAGTTGTGAGAGTTGAGCCGCCTGGTAATACCAGAGTAGGTTGGGAACCCCAACACCCCCTTGAGTACGGTGCCTATGAAGGGTACCCTTAGCTAACCTATGTCCCTTTGATCCCCAAATAAATTGTATAATTTTAGATTGGAATTTTCGTAGGTGATCTTTTGGAATGGGTATGGGCAGTGATCTAAACAAATAGAGAATGCGGGGAAGTAGGGTCATTTTTACTGAATTTATCCTGCCCAGCCATGATAGCCCCAGTGTATCCCATTGTTTTAAATCTGCTGCAAGTTTATGATAGAGTGGGGGAAAGTTTGCCTTATAAAGATTGTCTATAGAGGCCGTGAGGTTGATACCCAGGTAAGGGAGTAAAGATTCACCCCAACCAAATTTAAAATTATCCTTGAGCTGAGATACTAGGGGATCCGGTAAATTGACGTTCAGAGCCAAGGACTTAGAGAAATTAACCTTAAGACCGGAAACTTTGCCAAAGTCATCGAGAACCCTACATAAATTTGGTAGGGAAGCAAGTGGGGATGTGATAAAGAGCAATACGTCATCTGCGAAAAGAGCACACTTGTGGGTTTGCTGGCCACAGCGTACTCCATGTATATCGGGATTATCCCGAATGGCGATAGCAAGAGTCTCGATGACCATGGCAAAGATCAATGGAGATAGAGGGCAACCCTGCCTAGTGCCATTAAAGATCTGAAAAGGCTGGGAATAATGACCCTGTAATTTGATTTGTGCAAACGGTGAGGAATACAGGGCCCCAATCAAATTCATAAAGGAGTTACCAAAACCCCATCTTTGTAGAATGGGAAATAGGAAGGACCAGGAGACAGAGTCAAAGGCCTTCATTAAATCCAATGAAAGAATAAAACCCTGTTGTGGAGGACCGTTATCCCAGCCAGATTGCAGGAGCGAAATCACATCTATGGCTCTTCTGATCTGGTCTGGACCCTGTCTTCCAGGGATAAATCCCACTTGGTCCTTGTGTACATATAGGCTAATAAAGGAAGAGATTCTGTTTGCGAGGATTTTCGTTAAGATTTTAAGATCATTATTGATTAAAGATATGGGGCGATAGTTTGCAGTACAACTGGTGTCCTTGCCAGGTTTGGGTAAAACCGTGATAAAGGCTGAATTTAGAGAAGTGTCCAGAGGCGAGCCTGTTCGGAGTTGGTTAAAGAATCTCGCCAGGAATGGGGATAGTAGTGGGGAAAAATGTTTATAGTATGGGGTTGAAAAGCCATCCGGCCCTGGGGCAGAGTTATTTTTAAGATTATGGATGACTTGTGAAATCTCATCCGATGTGATAGGATCCTCAAGGCTGTCCCTATGATGTGTTTGGAGTTTGGGGATCTGCAGAGAGTTGAGGTAGGAGTCTATAAAGTTAGACGAAGGTTCCGTCGTACTTTTACTGTATAACGAACGGTAGAAATCATGGAAGGCTTCCATGATCTTCTGGGGTTTTGTGTAAGGTGACCATTTTGAAGACGTATCTTCGGCAAAGTGCGTGCCCTAATCATAGGAGTAATTCTGCGTGAGAGCATGGTCCCCAACTTGTCCTTTTGGTGATAAAACCTCCCTCCATCCCACCTGAGGCTTTTTTCAGCTATGGCTGTGAGTGCTAAGTTAAGTGCTGTACGTGCAGTTTCAAGGTTAGCCTTAGAGCTAGAGGAGGGGTTACGTTTATGTTGTTTGCTTAGACAAGCAAATTCATTTTCTAGGCGTCCTATTTCTAGTTTACGAGCCTTGTGTATCCTGGAGGAAAGTTGGATAAGTTTACCACGGATAAAGGTTTTGTGGGCAGCCCACAGTGTTGTGGCAGAGATATTATCAATATCATTAAGTAGGAAATATTCACGAATATCTTTTTCAAGCTCACTAACATGTGCGGGATTACTAAGAATAGAGGCATTCAGTCTCCAATGAAACTCACGTTGGTGAGTCGGTGGTTTGTGTAAAGTCAGAATAAGGATAGAGTGGTCCGACCAGACAGAGTCCCTGATCATAACTTTTCTTAGCATCGGAGCGTGTTTTTGTAGAATAAAGAAATGGTCAATTCTAGCATATGTGTTATGGGGGTTGGAGTAATGTGTATAGTCCCGGGATCCAGGGTTAGATTCCCTCCAGGCATCAATCAAGCCCTGATGGAACAACTGTCTGGCTATGTCCAGGCTCTGTCTAGTGGGACACACGCCATCCCTACTCGGGGGTCGAGACTTATCTTTACCTGCATCAAATGCAATGTTGGAGTCACCTCCATAGAGAACCGTGCCCTCCAATCTTGGGGCCAGAGTGCTGAAAAGAGATCGAAAAAATTTGGATTGGCCTCGATTAGGCGCGTAGTATGAGATCAGGGAGTATAGTTGGTTATCAATGAGACCTTTCACCAGAATAAACCTGCCCTCAGGGTCCTTGTGTTCCGAAACAAGTGAGAATTGGGTGTTCCGGGAAAAAAATATTCCTACCCCTTTGGTTTTAGTGTCAGAGTTAGCAAGATAGAATGTAGGGAACTTGGAGTGAATAAAGGAGGGGACATAGGATTTCGGGAAATGAGTTTCCTGAAGGAATAAAACGTCAATCTTGCGGTCATGGTAGTATTGAAATATTTTACGACGTTTGACAGGGGAGTTAATTCCCTGAACGTTGTGTGAGGCAAAGCGCACGTCTTGTGTAGTAGTGGTGTGGTCAGCCATAGAGCATTATCGGGTGCGATGCCAGAAGGTCCCAATCACTTACCTGTCCTTGGGGAGGCGGTCCATGTAAATCATCCATCCGAGAGGCCGAGAACACAAATATCCAAAAGCCGTCAGTGAAGGAGATCGCACTTGCCACTGAAAGAAATGAAAGGTTAGAAAAGGGCGAAAAAGAGAAAAGGAGGATAGAGGAAAAGAAAACACAAAGAGAGATCCAAGAATATGGTGAGATGATGTTCACCATATTCCGTGGTATTAACACGGTATCCCCCACCAGTGGGGGAAATCCCAACCAGAAGCAGGAGAAAATTCCGGCTTCAAGGGTAGGATGAGGTGCATGGCTACCGCTCCAAACACGGCGCCCTCTGTAATAATGGTACAACAAATACAAGCATGAAATGTAGGTACACTCCCCCCCTCCAAATTTAAGCTATTGACACATCAGATAATAAACATTAAAATAAAGTAGAGGCGAGTAAGGGGGTCAGTCGAGGTGGGGTCAGTCACGGTGACACTAAAACCAAAAAAATAAAAAAAAAATAAAATAATTAAAAAAATAAAAAAAAATAATTGTTACGCCAAGGAACCCAGTAGACTGATTTCAGTGAAGAGGTAAGTCTGGGTTACCTCAATAATAAAAAAAAAAAAAATAAAAAATTTATAAAAATTTAAAAAAATAAAAAATATAAAAAAAAAAGGGGATTATTGTAAAAATTCCTGGTAGGCAATAAACCTAAGGGGCCAGCCGTGCCCCAGATCCCCGTAAGGGGTTATGAAAGTGGAAAAGAGTACGAGAGTTTAGATCAGGTATTAGCAGAATCCTTGCTCTTCTTGAATTTCGGCTTTTGCCACGCCGGGGTGAGAGGGCTCGGAGGAGGAGGTCGTTTGGTCATGTTGGAGGATGAGGATTGCATCGGTGAAGTTGGTTCAGTAGGCAAGAGTCCCATTTTCTTCAGTAAGAGTTCCCCTTCCGCCAATGTAGAGAATCTGTATGGTTTGCCATTAAATTCAAATTTCAGGCTCAGGGGGAAAAGCCACCAATATTTGATGTTTTTCTGTTGTAAAACTGTGAGGAGAGGTTTGAGTGCCCGCCGTCTTTGTATAGTATAGGGGGAGATGTCAGCGTATACTTGCACGGAATGTCCCAAAAGTTGTATTTGTGGAATTGAGCGAGCTTTCCTCATGACTTCTTCCTTGGTATTGTAGAAGTGGGGTTTCACCACTATGTCACGTGGTAGACCATCCGAACGCTGAGGCCCCAGAGCTCTATGGGCCCGGTCAAGCTCCAAATTTTGGGTACTAATGTCAGGAATCAAGTTTTTGATCAAAGTATGTACTGCTCCCGTGACGTCAGTGATATTCTCAGGAAGACCTCTGATCCGGAAGTTTAGCCTTCTGGACCTATTTTCGAGGTCATCAATTTTGGCAACGGCTTCCTCAAGCTGACCATGAAGTTCCTGATAACGATCGGTGTTCTGATTGACGCGATCAATTGTGGCATCTAATTTATCTTCAATATGCTCAATGCGTGAGCCTAGCATGTGAAGATCTGCTTTAATATCAGAGGTGATGTCTGAGGTAATCTTGGCTGCTGTTTGAGCAAGTCCCCTGTCAAACATTTCAGCAAATCTTGTAAACAGCATAGAGATGTCTTGGGGATGTGAGGTAAACAGGCTTGGCCCTAGTTGCTGCAGTGCAGGCCCCTGTGAGGGAGGAACTGTGAGTGGCATATTCATATCCTCTAATGTGTGATGGATTAGAGAGATAGTGGATGCTGGGGATTGTGGTTCCACAAAGGAGGGGAGAGCCTGAGCATCGCCACATACCTCTGCCAGAAGCGCTGTTCTCCAGGGGGAGGAAGCTGCTGTGCCTGTGTATTCCTGAGGCGGCCGCTCCGCCGCCATTTTAGTTAATACAGCCGCTTCTCCCAGGGATGTAATTTTACTTGTGGGGTGCCGATCTGCCGGCGAAAAGTGTCCCCAATTGTGCCTGAGGGTTCTGCAGGCTGTCCGGTCTGTGTGCAGGCTATTAGGAGGAGTGTACCTGCCGAGGAGGGCGCCGATGTTCCGGAGCGGGACGGAGCTCTGTGACTAGGCGTCCATCTCACAGAGCGCCGCGCATGCGCCAAAAAAATAAAAGACGAAAATTATTTATAAGCACTACTGTAGATTGCCATTACTAAACAATGCTTTTGTTGTAATTTTTATGATAAGGGGACATTCCTTTTTAACAATGAACTGCAATTATTTGCCCCCCTTTGGTCCGTAGAATATACCATTGCAAACATATCTGTTTGATAAGTTAGAAATTTGGAGCCTTGAATCCTCTGTCTACTTCTTGTGTTTCCACAAAGAGCCCCCCTAGTTCTTATGGCCTGCTACAGAATGATTGGCCTTTATGTTGTGGAGATCTGAGAATAGGAGTGGTTGAGTAGTTTGGCAAAAGACATGGGGTAAGGATGACAACCCTTAGTCTACAAACGTGCAGGGTTTTGGTGGGCCACAACAGAGCTCAAGAGCTGTATGCATTTCTTGCAGATTGACCTGTATTTTTCTATACTTGCAGGGTTGTTAAAGGGATAAAACACTGGTAAATGTACTTTTATTACATAAATATACAACATTTATTTTTTTTACATAAAATGTATTGAATCTTTATCATGACTGCCAGACAACCATCTGACTACTTTGGAAACTCACCAAGGGCATAAGTCATTGACCAAAATTAACCACTCGCAAAGTAAAATTACCACACTCTAAATCAGTGATCGAGCACCCCGACACAGATATTGCCTTTCAGCAACTGCTAGGAAATAACTGTCATTAAAAAAAATCAAATAATAATCATTTTTGGTACATCTCTGCAAAGCAAGCACATTTCCTTTTTCTGACCTAATATTTACATTATGCACTACCAGCCACCTGATCCTCCAAACAGACTTGGACACCTGCATATTAATTTGTCTCCTTCTGTCCTCAACCATTACCAGCAGCAAAAGTGATGGCTCGTCTACTTAGATACTGGCAATGTATGGGAATGTTACAGCTTTCAAATACACAGGCAAACATAAACCGTTTATGTTTTTTTTTATTTCATTTATACCAAGCTAGGACATGAGAAAAACCTTGGAATCTAAATGATGCTGTATAGTACTAGATATGTAAGTCTAAAGAGTATACCTGCAGACATGCAGATAACGGATAAGCAGAGTGCTGCGGCAACCTACCTAAATATTGCAACTTATTGGATACAGTGAAAGATGGTACACTTTGTTTCTACGAAACAATGCCTGAACAATTTATTGTCAAATGGATATTTTATTTCTTTACTATATAAAGTTAAAGAGTATGTAAACACAACATTTCATATTCCTGACCATGTACTGTATGAAAATGTATCTGGTTCTCTTTGTATTGCTTCCTGTGTGTAAAATCCATGGTGTGCCTTCCAGTCGCTCTGTTTTACTATTAAACACTGACCACACTAAGCAGGAGAACACACCATTGTCAGTTCTCCAGCTTTGCTGAAGAACTCTGTGTGCTCTCCTCCAATGACCAGACTTCACTTTCAGACACACCCCCTCTGCACAGCTTTTCACTGGGGAGACCAGTGTGATGTTGCCTCTTCTCCCTCAGCTTTCATGCAGCTGAGAACAGAGGGAATGTGATCACTTGTAAAAAAGAGAAGACAAGGTATTTATAATGTTTTTTTTATTTCTATACACACTTCATTTATATTTTAAATGGAATGGGTTGTTTTACAAGGTGATCTTTTACAATCACTTTAAAAAGATTAAAAAAAAACTGTTTCCCTTACTCTTTTCATCTCACATTTATCTGTAATAAAAATGATCAAGTAAGAATGCCAGGTTAGAACAAATACCTCCAAAATGACCCCTTTTTGAAAAGTAGACCCCCCCCCAAGGTGATCTAATTTTTAGACACAATTTTTTTGGAAATGGAGAGGCACGTTGATGGTTAAAACACAGCTTGGAAATGGTGCACTAGATACATTATTAATCTATAGGTCATACAGTGGGAGGATGGCGATAAGGGGGTTAAAGTGGTTCTAAAATCAAAGCGTTTACTCACGTTAATGTATGTATTAAGGTAGAAAAAAAATTAAAAGTCAAATCCTGTGAGGAAGGAGCAGGGGGAGTGCTAAGCTGCACTGTGTGTGTGTCTATATATGCACACAGCCTGGCTTGGTATCGAACCCACACGTCTGCCCTCATAGAAAATGACTTACTTTGGGGTCAGAAGAGGAGGGGCCAAGGTCTCTGGTGGGGGACCCTGGAAGAGGGAGGTTCAGGGCCACTCTGTGCAATACCCTTGCACAGAGCAGGTAAGTATAGACTATTACTTTAATTAAAAAAGCAGGCTTTAGAATCACTTTATTAATCACCTTACCTCTGGAAGATTTACCCCCCTTCCTGATCAGACCAATTTTGGCGATATGGCACTGCGTTACTATAACTGGCAAGTGTAACACTGTATAAAAGTGTGGGTGACCTTCGCGCTGTTGATAAACTAGATCGTGTGCACACACTCGATAGTGTATAATAAATATACAGTGAATAAACCAATAAAACGTGACAAATGTGGAAAAATATTCCTAAAAGAGCTGCAAAATCTGACGGTGAAACTCAATCCCATAAAATAATACTGTTAAAGTGATTTCGCGCTCAAGTACAATACATAAATAAATAAATAAAACACAGTACTAATTAATAAATACACATAACAATCCTACACCAAGTGCTGAAAGTGTATAAAAATGCTCAAAATATTAAATAAATATAATAAATAAATATTATGTGAACCAAGTGAGTGAAAAACCAAATCACTACCTGAGTGAAAAACCAAATCACTACCAACAAGTGGCACCTTGTTGGTAGTGATTTGGTTTTTCACTCACTTGGTTCACATAATATTTATTTATTATATTTATTTAATATTTTGAGCATTTTTATACACTTTCAGCACTTGGTGTAGGATTGTTATGTGTATTTATTAATTAGTACTGTGTTTTATTTATTTATTTATTTATGTATTGTACTTGAGCGCGAAATCACTTTAACAGTATTAAGTGTAACACTGTACCCATATAAAATGTATGTGTCCCCCCCCCCCCCCACACACACACACAAATAGAGCTTTCTTTTGGTAGTATTTTAACACCTTTGTGGTTTTTATTTTTTACACTATAAACATGAAACCAATAATTTTGAAAAAAAAATACGATATTTTTTACTTTCTGCTCTAAAACACATTCAATAAAAAAAATGTACAAAATCGAATTTCTTCATCAGTTTAGGCCAATATGTATTTTGCTACATATTTTTGTTTTAAAAAATCCCAATAAGTGTATATAGATTAGTCTGCGCCAAAGTTATAGTGTCTAATATGGGATATAAAACACTCCAAAGACATGCTGCTAGGTTAATTGGCTTCTGTCCAAAATTGGCCCTAGTTAATGAATGTGAGTTGGGGACCTTGGATTGTGTGCTCCTTGAGCGTAGGAACCGATGTGAGTGTGCAATATATGTGTCTAGCGCTGTGTAAATTGACGGCGCTATATGGGTTCCTTAATTAAATAGGGATAATTGTAGACACGCACCCACACTCACTCAGGTTGAACTGGATGGACTGGTGTCTTTATTCACTAGTAATGGCGGTGATCATTGACTTATAGCGGAACTGCAATATTGTGGTGGACAAATCGGACACCTGACACTTTTTTCACTTTTTTGGGGACCAGTGACATTATTACAGTGATCAGTGTTAAAAATATCCACTGTGAATGTACTAATGAGACTGGCAGGGACGGGGTTAACATCAGGGGCAATCAAAGTAGTTAATGTGTGCCTAGCTGGTGACTCAGTGTAGTGGGGGAGGTGCTTTTACTAGTGGAAGGCATGCCTTCTGTACTGACAGAACAGCAATATGCTGTCTTGTTTACATAAAAAGACTGCTGTTCTGCCTGTGTACCGAATGATCAGCAGGTGCCGGCGGACATCGGGTCCGCAGAATTCGCTGATCAGCTCCCACTGTATAAAATCTCGTCCCGCAGCTCTGTCATGCCCCAAAACATGTTAGATGTTTCTGCTCTGTGCAGCAGTTTTGCACAGAGCAGCCCCTGATCCTTCTCTTCTTGGGTTCTCTGCTGGCATTCCTGGCCCCTCCCTCCTGTTGAGTGCCCCCAGAGCAAGCAGCTTGCAATATGGGCACCCAAGCAGGCGTGATCCCGAACCGCTGCTTTAGGTGTCCAAACAGGCATGGAGCTGCGACTCGGCCCTGCCCCCTCTCTCTCTTTATTGGCTCACTGGCTGTGATTGACAGCAGTGGAAGCCAGTGTCTCAGTCAATGACAAGGGAGTCTCCGGAGAGTCGATGCTCTTGTGTACATCACTGGATAGAGAGGGAAGTAAGTATTGGGGGGCTGGGGGGTTGCTGCACATAGAAGGTGCTTTTTACCTTCTTGCATAGGTATAAATCCTTCAGCCTTTAGAACCACTTTAAAATGGAAGAAACCTAACAACGTCTGTTCTTTAAAATATTTCCTCCCCCTTCTCTTATCTATCCTACTTAACATGTATAAATACGATATATATATATACTTACCTATTTTTAATCTGTTCCAGTCTGGTGACATGATGCTGCAGCTCTGTAAGGGAGTGCTCAACATTGACTGAGTTCTATGGACCGTGATATTACCCATAAGTTCCCATAGCCAAGACATTGTTGCCACTTCCCCCTCGCCACTGCAGCAGCAGCTCAATGATGCAGGGGAGCCTGAGCTGTGGGATCATGTGATCAGACCACAGTGGACTAAAAATAGGTAAATATACAGATCTTAGCAGTTTAGGCATGATAGGTAAGAGAAGCGGGGAGGGAACATTTTTAAGAATAGACATGGTTAGTCTTTTCTTTTACGTGACAATTTTTTATTTATTTATATAAAACAGATAATAATAATAATATAACTTGCATCCATTTGCTGTTTTTTTCTAAAAAAACAATCCTCTTTTGCATTTACTTTTAAAAGTGTCTCCCTACTACAGACTCCTAATTCTATATGTTCCTCCCGTGCCACCAGGTCCGATGGATTCCTGTAAGAGTCCTCTCTATGTGTGCAGTCCTGCTGAGCACACAAGGCAAAAGCCACATCTCTCCCTCTCCTCCTCCACAGCTGTGATTGACAGTGACTCTGCGTCCCTCTGGCCCTTGCCAAACTCTAAGCCTGGGTTCAGACTAGTGCGGTGCGAATTGAAGGCCCTGCATGACTGCGCAGTGAAACATCGGCTGTTCTGCGGATTGTACACGTTTTAGGTGCGAATCAGCTGCAAATTCATTAGTAACCCTTCCTGTCTAATTTGAGTTGCTAATTTTGAGCTGACCAAGCTTTTTTGCTGATTGTCTGGCTGCTTATAAAACCTGGTAGGTCTGTGTACAATTCCTGGCTGTCCAGCAGTCTGTACCTGTGTTTTGTGTGTTTCTTTGCAAAATGTGTGCTGCTCTGCCAATGATAATGCCATCAGTTGTTGCTGCAACAGCAGCAATCTTGCTTGAAGAAGAGAATAGGAGAAGGATGAGGAGAAGAAGAAGATACTGGGTTCATCCCATCATTGCAAATCGTGAAGAGAGAGGCCAGTTCATGATCTTGTATGGGCACCTCCGTGGGCATGAAGAAAAAAATGTTCAATTTCACACGCATGTCAATAAGTAGGTGAGTAATGTTTCTGCCAAACCATACTTAATTTGTAGCCATTGATGTATAGTGTTTTTTCTATTTGCAAGACACAAGTCCATCCAGTCTAACCTATGTGTGATTATGTCATTCTAAGATTATTGTAACTAATAAGCGTTGCCCCCCCCCCCTAAAATACAAACTGTACATTATTTCAGCATGCAGCCTAAAGGGCACAAAATGAGCATCAGCTAGCACCCCCTCCTGGTGTAAACCAGGTCATATGCCCTTTTTTTTGCTAGTGACAAGTTGCTTTGTGGGTGGTGGTGTTGCCACGCAGCTTTGTTTAGCATTTTTGGCTCAGACAATTGTTACTGTTAAATTAAAAGGCCAGTGGCTTCTTCTTTGTTGAAATGAGGACCCATATGCATTTTTTTTTTTCCTGCCACTTATTTAGCCATAATTATATTGTAACTAAGGATGCCTGCCTTGTTACCATAAATAATGACCTTAACCACTTACCGTACTCTTTTTTATACAGTATGCCCAAATGTTTTCCCCACATGTATTTATGAATTTATTTATTTTTTACTCAGTTTTGACGAATTGCTGGGCTTAATCTCCCCTCGCTTGGAGCGTCAGAACACGAGCTTCAGAAAAAGTATCCAGCCTGCTGAAAGATTATTGATCACATTAAGGTAGTTTTCATCACTCATGTCATTTGTCATGCGTTTTATTGACCATGTTTTTTTAAATTTTTTATGTTTTTTTACCTGGGTATTTTTTAAAATATGACGGCACAAAAAATGTTGGAATAATTATTTATTCACGTATCATAAAATATGATAAAAATAGAAACTTTACCCATGTATAAAACATAAATTAACTCTGAAATAACTTAAAAACAAAAAACTTGCCTGTCAAGTAGGCCTCTTCCCTGTTTTATCAAAATGTGTCATGTTGGTCCTTAACCTTGAACAGACCTCATCACAGATTCTGATATGTTTTGGGGAAAGGGGCCTTATAGGAGTATTGAGTTGCAGAAGCTGGGTCATCACTGGCAGTGTGGGGAGCAGGCCTAGCCTCCCCATGTTGACTTTGCACATACATACCCTGAGTTTGGGGGGGGGGGGCCCTAATTGAAGGAAGTGGGGATGGGATGGGATAGGTAAGGTTACTGTGTGGCACTTTATATCTGGAGATTGGCTTGTCATAACTTGAGGGATATGATGGTGGATTATAGGGGTAAGGATGGTGTTGCTGCGCAGGGTAGTGCGTGTATCTTGGGTAGATATGGGGAGGTCTTGGTTGGGGCACATGTGGGTAGTTAAATGCAGGTTCCTGCTTTGACTGGGAGAAGGAGTGCATAATTTTTTCTATATTTTTTCGCATTTCATAGTAACGCTCTGGGGGTACCTTTTTAATTAGTGGTACAAAACTGAGGGCCAGGATTGTATCGGGACATAAAAATGCATCCACCTTTGCGGTCATGTTTTTTAACATGTCTAATAAGCGCTCACTTAGGTCAGGTTGGGATAGTGCTGGTCGCCTCCGTGGCACTTTGCCAGGCTGACCAATGTGTGCAGGAGCAGAGGATGGCCCAGGGACAGCCTCCTCTGCCCCTGAACATTGTTCATCTGGATTAGTTTCCCAGAGACTGGAAGATGTTTGGATTAGTGATAAATCCTCTGTGTCTTCTGGAATCTCAATGGGTGCTTCCTCCTCTGTTTGTTGTTCTGGTTCTTCATCCAAAACATCTTGCTCCTCCAAACTAGATTCTGTCCTGTTTTATATTGTAAAAATGTCAAAAATTAACTAGGCATATTAATTTTTGCAGGAAGAAAGCTATTTAAATCACTCGCGGCTAATGAATTGATGGCTCCTGTAACACAGAGAGCTGTCATTCATTAATAAAAAACAAAAAAAAAAAGCGTAGGGGTCCCCCCAAATTCAATAACCAGGCCCTTCAGGTCTGGGATGGATATTAAGGGGAACCCCAGCCAAAAAAAAAAATGGCGTCGGGTCCCCCTCAAAATCCATACCAGACCCTTGAGGTCTGGTATGGATTTTAAGGGGAACCCTAGCCAAAAAAAATGGCGTGGGGTCCCCCTCAAAATCCATACTGTAGTATATTATATCTAATATATATATATGTATACATATATATATATTATATATATACATATTTATTATATGTAGTGTTTTTATTTAGGCATTCTAAAGACAAGTTTATTCTAGGCATGCCACTTTGGTAGCTGTTATTATCTTAATCTAATCAGTATTCACACATATCAAAGGAATGTAAATTGGGGCAGCTTTATAATTACAACTATTCACAGCGTGGGGTTGTCTCCGGTCACTCTGAAAGACCGGGGCAGATCAAAGCATTTAATGGAAACGCCCAATCAAATTGCTCAGACATTCAGTGTGTGTGGGGGGGATATATAACAGGACGTTCAATCTGTTTAGAAGGGTGTGTTCTTACGAAGGCACCCAAGAGTCACATGTCTCCATGGGGCTCTAAATATTTACTAGCACTGTCGTGATATGAACTCTGTTGGATTTTTGTCATCTGTAAGACTGTTCTGTTTGGAAGTCAATAAAATTGTCTCTCTCTGGGAGAATCGGGTTTTGCTGCGGAGACAATACTTTTAATAACCATATACCATCTACGAGGAACGACGATTATAGATTAGATCACTACATTGGTGCCGTTCAAGCGACCAGAAGAGCATTTTCAGGACTTAACAGAAGTCGGTGGTGAAAACAATGAAAACAATCCTGTGAGTTGGACAGAAGTCTGATGGAGACCCAAGACCTGTGCTGTAATTATTAAAATATAGGTGATATTAATATGAAAAGCAGAGCTGACCAAAATCATAATAAAAAGGTATCTAAGGCTTGGATACCATTTTCTCATAAAATGAAAATGGAACATAACACATTGCTGGGACAGCTCTAAACAGATTACATTATCCAGATCTGTTTTTGAATACAAGTGACATTTCTCTAACAGTGGGGGTGGTTTAGTTTCAACCTGTGGATGTGTAAATAGTCCTTTGTTTTAACTTCAAAGAATGTTTAAGGATCTTGCTAATTAGTTTTGTTGGAGAGTTTTTTTGTCTTTCAGATATATTGAAAATACGGCATCTGCATAGCATGTGAACTGCAAGCTGAAATTTCTGGCTAGTGGGGGAGAAAACACTGAATAAACAATATCATGGACTCTCTCAATATTCATCAAGCAATTTACTTTTTTTTTTTGACTTTTTGACTTGGACAATGGACTTTTCCCTATATTTTATTTTTTTTATTTTTCACCCTTTCCCATTTTTATTCATCAAGCCCTATTTTTTATTTTTATTTTTCACCCTTTTTATTTTTTTTTTATTTTATTATGTTTTATTTATGTTTTATTTCTTGAACTTTATCTTAAAACCAGAGCGAAACATTTAAACCGAAAATAATTTTCATGTTACATTACATGTTGCATATTACATATTGCATATTGATCTATATATTTGCCATCTAAGGTGAGATGCTGCACAATGGCTTGGCATAGCATAAATTATAGTATGTTGGGTGGTTTTCCTAAATTTATAAGAGGGGTGAGTGAAGTTCATCACTCCAGTCATGATTTGAAACTTTGTTGAATCAGTCATTAATATTATTGACATATGGATGAAAAAAAGACCTAACTTTACTGGCAAGATTTTCCACTGCTGCTTTGTCTGGATAGAAGATCTGATAAACGCTGATGTCAAGCTGATTCTATCTGAAAGTGGGGGATTATATATGGATTATATGGATATATGAATTATAGATTGGTATATAGATTGGTATACCATTCAGGTGGAATTATGGACTGAATGATTCAAGCAACTGCTCTATTAAGGATGGAAATGAGGAGTCGGCCTACAGCAAATTACAAAGTACAGCAATAGCAGTTTTTTTCAGCCTTTTGAACTTGAAAGTGAGAGCTGGTACATGGATGGTTCTTCTTACTATAAAGATGGAAGTAGAATTTCGGGATTTGCTGGTGTTTGTGCAAAAGCATCTTTAAGAAAATGAAAACTTGAGCCTGGAGAGGAATCCTGGATTTATGTGGATCGGAGCTCCCAGCACACCAAGCACACCAAGTCTAATTTCAATGAGAGATGTGATGAAGTTGAAGTTGAAAATTGAAGAATGAACTGTGACATCAGCTCGTTTTGTGCAATATTCAAGATCTTGATGTGATATAATAAGGATGTTTACCGAATCCTTTTCCAGTCATGTCTAAAGCTATATTATCTAATGACTGTTTCATGGGGATATTTTAGAGGCTGGTGAAGAGAGATGTAACCAGTTTCAACTTTATATTTCATATGAGCCATTGTGAAGCATCCAATACCTCAAGTCGGTAATGCTATGTTTGTTGCTTGATTTATGGGTCAGTTCTAGTAGTTAGAACGACCCAAGTGGGGGTATATGTAGTATATTATATCTAATATATATATATATGTATACATATATATATATTATATATATACATATTTATTATATGTAGTGTTTTTATTTAGGCATTCTAAAGACAAGTTTATTCTAGGCATGCCACTTTGGTAGCTGTTATTATCTTAATCTAATCAGTATTCACACATATCAAAGGAATGTAAATTGGGGCAGCTTTATAATTACAACTATTCACAGCGTGGGGTTGTCTCCGGTCACTCTGAAAGACCGGGGCAGATCAAAGCATTTAATGGAAACGCCCAATCAAATTATTAACAGATTGTGCGTTACATAGATGATGTACATGAAAACGTACTCCCTCATCTCCACAATGGGTTGTAGAAAATCCAAGTCCCTGGCAAACATATAGGGTACCCTAGGCACTGCCCCCGAGCCACTCCTTGTTTCTTTGAGGTGCCGCATATATTTTCTGTAAGCATCACGCATGCTACGCCATCTTGTACTATGAATTCAAGGTTGGAAAATCAACGATTAGTGGCATTGTTCATGCTACCTGCCTAGTCATATGGGAAGAACTGAAGGATATTGTTATGAAGAAGCCCAAACAAGAAGAATGGCTGATGGTAGCAGACCTATTCTGGGAGCGATGCAACTTCCCCAACTGTCTTGGAGCCATTGATGGCAAACATGTACGCATCCTCAAGCCTCCAGCTAGTGGAAGACAATTTGTTGGTATTATTGGCAGCGGCAGGCACAAATTATAAATGTATTTATGTTGATGTAGGTTCTTATGGCAGCAGCTCAGATTCTAGTGTATTTTCACATTCCTCATTTGGCCGCATGCTGCGTGACAATACACTAGACTTGCCCAATAATTCTCCCCTGCCAGGGACTACAGAGCCTCACCTCCCACATGTATTTGTCGGAGATGAAGCTTTCGCACTTTCCCGGAACATGCTCGGGCCTTATTCAAGTCGCTCTCTGACAACTGAAAAAAGAGTGTTCAATTATAGGCTGACTAGGGCACGACGAGTAGTAGAATGTGCATTTGGAATTCTTTGCAATAAGTGGAGATTCATGCATACTTCTATTAACCTCAGTATTGATCATGCGATCAGTGCGATTAAAGCTGCCTGTGCACTGCACAACTATGTGCGTGAACAAGATGGGTTTCTTTTTGAAGATTCCCTGACCCATAACATGGAGGCAGCACATTTCAATATTCCTAGGGGCAGCACTACTGGTACACTTATTAGAGAAGAATTTAAGATTTTTTTTTTGTCACCAGCTGGGAAGGTGCCTTGGCAGATGAATTCTATTGACTAAAAAAAAAATATGTATTTGCTTTCTTGATGTAAAGGCATGATAATATAATGCTAAGTGTGCTGTATGAAAAATGTTGGATGTAATTTTGGCAATGAGAAATAAAACTTTTTTGTATCTCACATTTGTGGTGTATGTCATATTACTAACCTTAGAAATTCTAAGAAAATGCTTTTATTTAGGGACTCATCCATCCCTAGATAAAGCTGTTATGTGCACAACGTTTACAGCATGTGGCCTGGTACAGATTTGGGGATGACCACATGCTGTTTGTTAAAATCTAATAAATTAAATTAATGTACACCATCTAAAAAATACAGGACAGCATATACAGGTAGTAAAAGGTAATAAAAAAACTTACATTTGTCAGCCTGAACTTGGGAAGAGCACCTGCTCCACTCTGGCAAGAGGTCTCTGCCAATGTCCTGCCATGCACGTTTTTTGACAACGTTGTCCTTATATTTAGGATGCCGGGTGTCATAAATGATTGGTTTCTCCCTCACAAGTCTGATCAACCAACCTGATATTACTAACCTTAGGAATTCTAAGAAAATGCTTTTTTTTAGGGACTCATCCATCCCTAGATAAAGCTGTTATGTGCACAACGTTTACAGCATGTGGCCTGGTACAGATTTGGGGGTGACCACATGCTGTTTGTTAAAATCTAATAAATTAAATGAATGTACACAATCTAAAAAATACAGGACAGCATATACAGGTAGTAAAAGGTAATAAAAAAACTTACATTTGTCAGCCTGAACTTGGGAAGAGCACCTGCTCCACTCTGGCAAGAGGTCTCTGCCAATGTCCTGCCATGCACGTTTTTTGACAACGTTGTCCTTATATTTAGGATGCCGGGTGTCATAAATGATGGGTTTCTCCCTCACAAGTCTGATCAACTCCTCACAATCCACAGCTTCTTTCGCCTTTGATGATGCTTTTCGTCCTCTTTTCGACATGCTGGTTCCAGTCCAGATTTCAAAACACACAGGGGAGGAACAGGAAGAAGGGGAGGTGTTGGAGTGGCGCAAATTTCTGTTCAGGACGCAAGCCAGATGCGAATCAGATGCGTGCCCATAGTAGATAATGGGCCTCAATTCGCACCTGATCCACTCCGCACCACACCAAAGTCGGTTGCGGTTTTTCTGCAATGCGCAGTGCGAATGCACCGGACATATGTGAACATGCCTTATTGAAAACAATGGGTTTTAAAAAATGTCCTGCGAATTCGCAGTGTTTTCCACCTCTGCGAATTCGCAATAGTGTGAACCCAGGCTAAATCCAAATCTGCATTGAAAAATGTGCATCAACATATGCATGTCAACACACAAAGGAAACGCAATGACAATGCACTTCAAAAAAAAATGCACATCTGCAATATGCACACACATAAATATAAATGGACAGTAAAAGTTACCTGTATCAATTATTTGTGTGCTCACATTTCTGGTATCAATATTGAAATGTATCATGCCAAAATTAACTTTTATTCACAGAGGAAAAGTATCTTACAGGGTCACATAGCTGACATAAAAAGAAAAAAAAAAAAAAAAAATCTTGATAAAAATATACATATCTGTCTGAATTCCACTTAACATATTTCTGTGCACATTTGTTCTTTTCTTTTTTCTTTTATTAAGAAGGGTTTAAAAATGACAGAAGTGTCCAATCTGGCCATGCTGTTAATAATATTATACTGCACTAGTTGTTTTGGCATTATTACAAAATGTACTTGAAAGACACCTGCTAAGTTATTTTTTTTCTGGTTGTTTTGATGTCAAAAAATAGAATGTCTACATGCGAATTTAAAGTTTTGCTCATTTTCTGCTTAGTCTGTAATTAAGCTCATATCACCACTTCAGTCCAGCAGCTGCAGGTTCATTAGGAGAAGGTGGAGAAAGGGCTCTCTTGAGCCTTTGTCTTTTTTGTAGACTCATGCACAAACTGTGGCTTTGGCACAAACTAACTAAACTCTTTAATAGGCTGTATCCTGCTGCATGGAAGTCAAAATGCTTGTAATCTGACTAGGCTCAGCCAAGAAGCAGTTGTTGTAGACACTTTTGGGTTCATGTACACAGAGATCAGTTATTTTCAGTACCTAGCGTACATTTCCTGGTGCTTTCTCATGTCCGGGAATTCATACAATTGAATGGCTGTATGCGGTACATGCAGCTCCCCAAAGCATGGGTCTGTGGCAGAAAATTAACGCTGATTTAGCCAAAATTCAAGCTGTGGGTGGTCCTGTAAGCAGCCTCCCGCTCAACAAAAGTCGGCTATTCAATCAACTTTTGTTGACAGTACCAGTCCATAAATTCTTGACTGAACAGTGTTTGCATCTAATCAGATGAAATAACTTTTGAATACAGTAACTCGCAGCGGACAATACTCTATCCACACTGTTTAGCATGGATAGGGGAACCCATAGATTTCTACTGATCAGCCTGCAGGAAATTCAGAGCGTGTTTGGCTGGCTTTAGATTTTGGAGTTCTGTGCAGACACCCCAATAAGCCTGTTGGCAGAAAAACTTTTAAAACCCAAGAAAGTCTATAACCATATAACATTTAATTTTTAATGTTTTTTAAATTAGGCTTTGTAATTTTTTACAAGTGAAAACATTACATATTAGTACTGTATGCTTTTTTGAATGAATGTAAATCTAAAACTGGCCTTACACCATTAGAAAATGATTGTTTTAAGAATATTTGTTCGAGTAAAAGGGAATGATTCGACAATCAGTTTTGACTAGAGTAAGAAAAAAAAACATTGAAGGACAATTATAGAATTTGTTTGTAGAATCTAATGGGAACAAACAAATTTCTAATCATTGAGTTATGATTTTATGATTATAATTGTATGTCACCTTTAAAAGAAAAATGTAGTCACATAAACTTCACCAATATCACCCATCTACGGTATATTAAAATAGCAGCACATTTCTATACAAAATAACTCTAATTGTCATTAGGGACACATCACTTATCACCATAAAAAAAAAAAAAGTTAGACACAGCTTGAAACTCTTCTATGTGTTATAATGCATGCTTTTATGCAATAAAATGAAAGAGATAACAATTTTAAAGGAAAGCCCTGTGTGCAGATCTGGAATGTCTTTTAAGCACTTGAAGTTCCTCTAATGCTGCGTACACACGAGTGGACTTTTCGCCAGACTAGGTCCGACGGTCTTTCGACAGAGTTCCGATGAACTTTTAGAATGAACGGACTTGGCCACACACAATCACACTAAATTCTGACGGATTCTAACGTGATGACGTACGACCAGACTAGAATAAGGAAGTTCGTAGCCAATAGCTGCCCTAGCGTCGTTGTTTGTCCGTCGGACTAGCACACTGGCGAGCTGATTTTTTGATAGGAACTGGGTCCAGCGGAGTTCTGGTGGGAAAATTTAAGACATGCTCTATTTCTAAAGTCTGTCAGATTTTTCGACAGCAAAAGTCCGATGGAGCCCACACAAGATCGAATTGTCTGACAGATTCGTTCCGTTGGACCTTTTCTGACGAAAAGTCCTCTCGTGTGTACGTAGCATTAGTCGCTGATGAAGGTTTCATCTTGACAACAGGCAAAGTTTAAAGTTTGTGCTCCAGAAATGCAAGTTAATCTTTGTGAATTTTCTGTAAGTTTTTTTTTTCAAAATAGTGCTTGCTGCATTTTGGTGCAATTTTCAGCAAATTCATCTTCATAGTGTGTTTAAAAGACAAGGAAAAATTCTATAAGGTGAATCAAAACACACAACAACAAATTAAAATTCAGCACATTGAATGGGCCTTTAAACCACTCTGTGCTATACTTGCTTGTCACCCTGCAAACTACTCTAGTGGGCTGACATCCCTGCTGAAACCTATTACAACTATGTGGTACCCTTGTCAGAATCCGACCTCTTGTGATGAGCTGACCTTTGTTAATTAGACAGTGCATAGTCTAAAAGAAGCTGTCATCATATCTAGGCTGTGTGTGTGAGTGTCGTTCTTTTCTGTAGCTCAAACAGCCCCTGTGGGGCCTGCACTTGCCATTGTATACTGATCTAAAATCACACACAAAACATATACAATGCTTTTTTTGAGTAATAACACTCATGTATATACACTGAAAAATATTTTATGTGCACACTATATACAATATATATATATATATATATATATATATATATATATATATATATATATATATATATATATATATATATATACTGTATATACAGTATATTCCATGTATTAGCATAACATAACTAATAGAGAACATCCTAATGTGATCTGATTACATTTTTTTCATGACCTTTGGAAGCAATGTAGATTAAAAAAAGAAAAGAATCATGGCATCAACTGTGAACTAATGCACTGTAACTTGATTAATCATTTTCAGGGTCCTTCTTTAAAAGTAAAAATTGTGAAATACCAAACTAAACGAAAACCTATCCATGGTATACTGCATCACAGAATTAAAGTAAATCCACTGGAGTTGCACAGTTCACTGATTGAATACAAATAAAAAAGTGTGAGTGTCTGTTTGTATTTTTACCATGTGTTATATAGCCTCTGTACTCTGTGTACAGCAAAGCATAGCCAAATTCAGATAAGACAAAGAAAAAATATTATTAAGATGATTAAAATTGTGTTCTAATATGCAGTTGAGTAACTACAGTATATGAGGAATTATGCAAATGTCCACAAAAAATGTATCTCGTCACATGTGCTTTTCTCCAGAAACGTGTGCAATCAGTTTATCTTCCTTGCTCATTCACCACCATTAATACCACAGGTGAGTCCCACTATCATTCATAATATGCTGTCACCTTAAAATGTTGACCTATTATAAAAAAAAACAAAATAGGTCAGCTGCACCTTCCCTTTCAAGGGGTCTGTTCCCAGGGATCTTACAGTCTTCCATTCTGAAGATCTTCATCTTGGATCCTGTGTGAATCACAGCCACTAACCATGGGATTTTCCACTCAAAAGAAGGAAATTAACATAGTGGTTTACCATAATAAAAACAGGGACCCTTTATTAAAGTAAATTAAAATTTACACTCACAAAAAAGTGCACTCTATAAGCAGTGCACCACATAAATATTTTTCCACAATATAGGTACAGTGTCACCCTAAGGTTTTAGACCTCAGTTTCACCTATTTTCAGCCATTCTTCCTGGTAGATGTGAAGATGTCATGTTTTTTCATACCCTCATGACCTTATCAAAGGAAATTCTTTTTTATTTGTATTCATTTTACGTTGTATTCATCAACTGTAAATAGTAAATCCCAAAATCTTAAAAGAAAATGGAATTTGCTGCTATTCAGCCACAGAGCATAAATTGTGACTATGGGGTTTATTTACTAAAGGAGCAGAGGCTGTTTACCTAGCAAAGTGAACATTCACTGCAAAATGAATGGTAGTAATTAAGTGGACCTGTGCTCACTTTGAACACCTGCAATTAAGGAAAGGAGTGAAACCTAACCAGAGATGTTTGGAGTTCCAACAATCTTTGTCACATCCCAATTATAGACATATTTGAAAAGAGTGCCCCAGGGATATTACGGACAAAGAAAGATAGTAGGGCAGGGTACACCAAGAAAAAGTAACATAATATAAAAGTCTAACAGTTTTATTGATACAAATAGGATTGATAACAATAGCATTTATTTGCAAAAACACCTAAAAACAATGAATAGAGCACATGCTAAACAAAACAGCTGCTAATTATTGGAGCACACCAATGTTCCAGACTTAAAGTCAAATCAATACGATGTGTGGACCAAGATTCCCAACATGTTTCGGAAAAAAGGGGGGGGGTTATATTTCCTTCTTCAGGGGCTTTTGTTCTCACAGCTCTGTGTTACCTTTATAAACACTACATGTCAGTAAAGTAGTAAAGTAGGCAAAAAACATCAGGTCTCAAATTCTGCTCGATTGCATTTTCATACCCATAGGGTGTTGAGTGGATATGAATCAAGATGTCAAAGAACCAATCACAACAATTTGAAAACTCTCTGTGTGTATTTGCATGCAGATTAGTCTTACTGCAGCTAGAAGAATCGTGGCAGATTTAAGTAATCATCCCAGAGCGATGCATCAATGCTCACAAGGATCACCCCTCAAAAAGCGGAGTAACAGATATCTAATATAAAAGGAAAAATGGGATATAAAGGGGATATATATATATATATATATATATATATATATATATATATATATATATATATATATATATGTATATATATATAAAGTATGTATGTAAGTGATGGCCTGGGTTCAGTCTGGTCTGGCAAAAGACGCAGGCTGTTGTATGACCACAGCCTGGGGACAGATATGGCATACCAGACCGAGCACTTCCGTCTCGTAATTTATTCTGAGCATGCGTGGCACTTTGTGCGTCAGAATTGTGTACACACGATCGGAATTTATGCAAACAAATTTTGTTGTCGGAAGATTTGAGATCCAGATCTCAAATTTTGTGCAAAGGAAATTCCGATGGAAAATGTCCGATGTAGCCTACACACGGAATTTCTGACAAAAAGCTCCCATCGAACACTTTCTGTCGGAAAATCCGACCGTGTGTAGAAGGAATTAGTGTGTATTAGTTAGAATTCTATCCCACTCTTCTTCAGTTACAGAGAGGTTCAGTTGTTTTTCCCACCTCTGACAGAGTCTGCTGGTCTTAGGTTCGCAGTTAGAAAAAAGAAGGTTGTATATTAAAGATACCACATGGCGTTGTGGTGTGGTTCTAGACCATATAGCTTTGAATGGGGTAAGTGCAAGACCAATCAGGGGATGAATCTGGGTATCTAAAAAATGTCTTAGTTGTAACATACAATATGTCCAGAAGGGAAGTAGAAATAATGCATTTTGGTATTTTGTGTGTTCGTCCCACAAAGTTGATCCTTTGGTGTTGTTGGTGTTGGTGTTGCCTCTTATGCGCCTCAGTAAAGGCTCTAGGGAGAGGACAAATAGCAGTGACATGAGCAGGCAACCTTGCCTGGTGGCATTTGAGATGGGGAAGACATTCAATAAGTGGCCATTTACACAAACTCTGGTGGATGGAGTAGAGTAAAGCGTAAGGATGAAATTGAGCATCTTTGTCTGATGCCAATTTTTTTTCAGTACCACTCTCATGTCAGTTCAGGCTACTCTATCAAATGCCCTCTCTGCGTCTAAAGATTGAAAAAAAAACTTTTTGTTTGTTTTTGGTCTGCCAGTAATGCAGGTTTAGGGCTTTTAGAGTATTGTCCCTGGCCTCTCTACCAGGACTGAAACCAACCTGGTCAGAGGTGATAAGTGATGGCATGAGTAGTGATAAGCGATTTGCTAATATTTTTGCAAAAAGTTTGAGATCTATGTTGAGAAATGAGATAGGCCTATATCCTTTCCTTTCTTGGGACTCACCGATATATGTGCTCCTAGAAGACCATGTCGGCTATTTGGTCTGGAAGCCAGGGAGTTGAAAGCAGCCAGGAATGGAGCCACAAGGGCATTTGTGAACGTTTTTAATATGCTGAGGATAGACCATCAGGATCTGGGATCTTCCCTAATTGTAGTTGTTTTAAAGACAAGGTTAAGTCCTCTATGGAAATCAGGAGAAAATTTAAAACCGCGCTTATAGGTAAATACACAGAAAATAAAAAACAAAAAACAAACAGGCAGCCGCTCAAGGTGGGATACACACACTGAACGTTAATGGAAAAAAGGAAGCAGCGCCAGATTAAATAAAAAACAGGGATAATGACAAACTCCCCGTAAATGGTCTATAGTATTCAGTCCAGGCCAAACAATAACTAAAAGTTCATATATGGAGAGATAGTTCAAGGTTAGCTAGGAGTAGGTCAATAATAAGCTCCACGCCAAAACACTGTCCACGTCCAAAATGCATTTGAAAATCAACACCACAGTGAAGGTATGCAGTAGGTTATATACGGACCCTCCACCACCTTATAATATGCCCTTACCGGAAGGCAGAGCATATAGGGCTCTGCAATGACACAATCTGCTGTAGATGTCCAGGGATTAGGGTCTGTAGTCATCAGCAATGTTTAGACTTGGTTGTGTATAGGGGGTGTCCCAGGCTCCTCTCGATCCTCGATCACAGGTGTAGACTCAAAAGTGTACATTTAAAAACAAAGCATAAAATAAGTCCGCCGGCCGGTCGGATCCTGTAGCCCGTCCTCCTGAGTGTGGTGACGTCACTGCGCGCCTTCCCAGACCAGTTTCGGCACAACTGTCGTCATCAATGGGGGGAAATCAACTGATCCAATTGCTTTGAGTCAATCCTAGATAGTGATTTTTGGCTGTATTGTGCTATAACGTTAGTAATAAGCATTTGTCTGGAGGTCTGGTCATTCAAAGAGGAAGAGTTTGGGCGTAGATTATAAAGGCCTGAGTAGTGTTGCAATGTCCTCTGTGAATAATAAGAGGTGACCATCCAAGGCTTCAATGTGGTGAATTGTAGCTGTCGCTTATTTAGACTGAAGTGCACTCGGTAGAAGTTTCCCACATTTGTTGACGTGTTCATAGAACAACTTTTTAGTAAAGATGTATTTGCATTTGATGGTCTTATCAAGCTCTTCAAGGAGAGTATTTCTAGCATAGAGTAATTCTTGAAGCGTATGTACTGCTTGTGATTGTTTGTGGGCAGCTTCCAGTACATAGATATTTTTCGTTGTCAAGTCAGGCCTGTCTCTCTCTACGTCTGTGCGCTGCTGCGGCAATGAATTCCCCTCTAAACACATTTGTAAGCCTCCCAAATAGAGATTGGGGACAATGTTGGGTCATCATTTTCTCGAAAGTATGCATGAAGGCACAAAAGTAATTTTGCTGTTAGTGCTTTATCTGTAAGTAGGTAGGTGTCTAGGAACCACATTTTGATATGTTGAGTGTGTTCTGGGAAAGTCAGGGTCATTGTAATTGAGTTATGGTCTGATAAGAGCAAAGGTTCAATGGTGGAGCTTGACAGTAGGGATGAGCCGAACACCCCCGGGTTCGGTACGCACCAGAACCTGCGAACGGACCGAAAGTTTGCACGAATGTTAGAACCATATTAGTTACAATGGACGCGAACGTTCGAAATCTAAAGTGCTAATTATAATGCTAATTATAATGCTCAATATGCATGTTATTGTTATAAAAAAGGTTTGGGGACACGGGTCCTACCCCAGGGGACAAGTATCAATGCAAAAAGAAGTTTTAAAAACGATTGTTTTTTCTGGAGCAGTGATTTTAATGATGCATAAAGTGAAAAAAAAGTGAAATATTCCTTAAATATGGTACCTGGGGGGCGTCTAAAGTATGCCTGTGAAGTGACATGCGTTTCCTGTGTTTAGAACTGTCCCTGCACAAAATGACATTTGTATAGGAAAAAAATATGCCTTGTGGCTTTAATGTCATGTCTTGTCAAGGCAATATGGATGAAAATCTTTGAGAAAAATGGCATGGCTAAACCCAACCCCCCCCCCTACCCCAGCCTATTACCAGCCCCTTTGGGTCTTGTATGGATATTAAGGGGAACCCTGCACCCAAAATAAAACCCTATACCTAAAACCCTAAATACTCTGAACCGCAGTATACAGGAGGTGCAAACAAGACAGGGACTGTGGGTATATACTGTATGTATGTATGTATGTATGGACTGTTGGTGTATACTGTGCTGTCCTGGAGGCACACAAAAACACTCTAACTCCTGCAGATGGCTGTCTAGGTGACAACAGGGCAGATACAGTGTAAGGTGGTTTAGTGTGCTACTGCTGTGCTATACTCACACAGCACACACACACACTAACTCCTGCAGATGGCTGGATTGGTAGAGAACAGCACTGAGAAGAACACACTATCCCTGCCTATTTTTCCTCTTTCCCTACACTTTCCCCACACAGAAATGATTCACATATAGTGTGTACATGTACAGTACACTGTCACTGTTCCTCAAGCCGGAACACACTACACGAGGCCACCGGTGCGGCGGCGGCTTTATAGAGTGTGGGGCGTGTACTAAACCCCCTGAGCTATAATTGGCCACAGGCATCCTG
>CM053034.1:152388853-152432382 GCA_028564925.1 Lithobates sylvaticus
TTGCCAGACTCGTAGTCCTGTTTACTTTCTATCTGCATTACCTTTTTAGCTTTTTAAAGTAACAGGTCAGCAACATGTCTACGAGTCGTTAAAAGGACTCATTCTACATCCAAAGAGGGAGCATGTTTGTGGAGTGATTCTAACAGGTGCATATCTGCTAATAAAGATGTTAACTTTGCATCTCTCTCACATTTGATCCTAGCCCCATGCTTGATCAGGAAGCCTCTGATCAATGCTTTTTGAGCCTCACAAATCAACCCAATGGGCACATTCCGGTGCATCATTGGATTGAAAAAATCATGTCACCTCTCTGAGGATATCTGCCAAAACAACAGGGTCTTTGGCACCTGGTCTGACCACTGATTGATCCGATAGTGGTTTCAACAACTGAATGTAATTGATTATGAGGGATAATAAAAATATCAATAAAGAAAAAGGCACCACATGTCCACCAATCTTGCTCCATGGATTGACTTGAGAGAGCCACTTCCAGAGACCAGGCAACACAATGTGCCTGTTGAGGAATTTTCCCTGGGTATCAGAGATTTGTTAAGGTCACCTCCCATAATCAATTGACTCTCCCAGAATTCCAGGAGTTTATCCAGGACTTTTCCGAGGAAAAGATCCTGTTGTACATTAGGGGCATAGAAGGAGGTCAAGGTCACCCCAGTCTTCCCAACCATGCCTTTAAGAAATATGTATTGACCCCCAGCATCCACCAGAGATTCTAAATAGGGATGAGCCTGATGTTCGTGTCGAACATAAGTTTGACTCGAACATCGGGTGTTCGCCGAACAGCGGACAATATGCGGTGTTCACTGCAAATTCAAAAGCTGACGAAACATCGTTAATGTCTATGGGACACTAACATGAAAAATCAAAAGTGCTAATTTTAAAGGCTTATATGCAAGTTATTCTCATAAAAAGTGTTTGGGGACCTGGGTCCTGTCCCAGGGGACATGTAACAATGCAAAAAAAAGTTTTAAAACGTCAGTTTTTTCAGGAGCAGTGATTTTAATAATGCTTAAAGTGAAACAATAAAAGTGTAATATTCCTTTAAATTTTGTACCTGGGGGACATGTATTAATGCAATTTTTTTTTTTAAATGCCTGTTTTTTCAGGAGACATGATTTTAGAACAGTACCACAGCAAAATTACATTTCTAAAGGAAAAAATTGTCATTTAAAACTGATCGCGGCTGTAATGAATTGTTGGGTCTTGGCAATATAGATAGAGATAATTGAAAAAAAGAGCATGAGATCCCCCCCCCCCCCTCCATGGCGTGAACTTACTTTGTGGGACATTTTTATATTTTTTAAGTCTCTTGTCTTTTTTACCATGTTGACACTTTTTTTGTGAAATGGTAGCGGTACATTTGTACCCCGTTACCAATTCACACAGGGGAGAGGATGGGGATCTGCGGGTCCCCTTGTTAAAGGGGGGCTTCCAGATTCTGATAAGCCCCCCACCCGCAGACCCGCACAACCACCGGACAAGGAACGTGGGGATGAGACCCTTGTCCCCATCAACATGGGGACAAGATGCTTTGGGGGGCTACCTCAAAGTACCCTCCTCATATGGAGGGCATGTGGCCTGGTATGGTTAAGGAGGGGGGCTCTCTCGCGTCCCCCCTCTTTTTTCTTGCGGCCTGCCAGGTTGTGTGCTCAGATAAGGGTCTGGTATGGATTTTGGGGGACCCCTACACCATTCTTGGTATGGATTTTGGGGGTATCCCTACGCCATTTTTTTTATTTTGGTGCGGGGTTCCCCTTAAAATCCATACCAGACCTGAAGGGTCTGGTATGGATTTTTGGGGACCCCCTATGCCATTTTTTTTTTTTTGTTGGTGCAGGGTTCTCTTTAATTTCCATATCAGACCTGAAGGGCCTGGTATGGATTTTAGGGGGACCCCCACGCAATTTTCTTTTAAATTTTGATTCAAGGTTCCCATTTTCATTCATACCAGACCCAAAGGGCCTGGTAATGGATGGGGGGGGGGGATCCCATGCTCTTTTTTTCAATTATCTGTATATTGCCGAGACCCGACGATACATTACAGCTGCGATCAGTTTTAAATGACAATTTTTCCTTTAGAAATGTAATTTTGCTGTGTTACTGTTCTAAACACGGGAAACATTTGCCACTTTACAGGCATACTATATAAAAAATAAAAAATTGCTGCGCTAAGAATATCAGTGTCGTGAACACTAGAATTCAAGTGCTATAAACACTCCCAGTAATGTGTAATTAAACATAAAATAAACATGTGTAAATCAATTCACAAACCGTGCTCTAATAGGGTCAGTAATTACTACTATGAATACTCAAAACCAAGTGTTATAAATACTTAGTGGTGTAAAAAAATATATATAATAAGACAGTTGCCTGAAGTAAATTTAGATCCAGTGCAGCCTATATCTCTAGTTATAGTGAAAACAGTATCAAATGTAGTCCAATGGATAAATGTCCACAATAAGAAGAAGCATCCAGATAGTTCATAAACCACTAAAGGTTACATAGAGATGGCCACATGAATAAACAATCCAGTCCCTATGTTTGCATCAGGGGGTCACTACTATTTTCTAAAGGTGCGGTGTCCCAATATCTAAGGTAAGTGTGGTTCCTTACCCCATCAGGTGGACTCCCTGGAGAGCGGAGTCAATGGCGCTGGCAGATACAATCCTCTGCAAGGATATACGGCTACTCTGAAATCCCGAACTCAGCCGGTAATCCGACATCCGTCTCCTCGTGGGGGAACGAAAGAAGCCCGGAACTCCGCCGGCGATCTCCGGAAGCACCCGACCAGCGATCACGGGCGGTACTAGGAAGATGGCTATCCCAGTTTCCACGCTAGGACCTGGGGATCTCTCTGATGAGATGCAGCTTACAGAGAATCCTCCGATAGATCTGCTTGCCTCTGACTCCACAGGTAAGGCAGGAGTAGCAATCCTGATCAGGAAATCGTGCCCTATTAAGGTTAAAAACACTCATGCAGATCCTCTTGGAAGGTTCCTCATCATTTACGTTTCATTACTCAGGCACAGGATAGTCCGGTTACACCAATCTCCATCACAGCTTCCAGCAGAGGGGGTCACATCTTGTGAATCCTTCTAATGGCCGGCGTCCTGACCAGCAGGAATCTTCCAGCATGTGTGCAGGCTTTGAACTCTGCACACATGCTGGAAGATTCCTGCTGGTCAGGACGCTGTGATGGAGATTGGTGTAACTGGACTATCCTGTGCCTGAGTAATGAAACGTAAATGATGAGGAACCTTCCATAAGGATCTGCATGAGTGTTTTTAACCCTAATAGGGCACGATTTTCTGATCAGGATTGCTACTCCTGCCTTACCTGTGGAGTCAGAGGCAAGCAGATCTATCGGAGATTCTCTGTAAGCTGCATCTCATCGGAGAGATCCCCAGGTCCTAGCGTGGTAAGACGCCGCATGGTAACTGGGATAGGTCACCTGCCCTGTCCATCTTCCTAGTACCGCCCGTGATCGCTGGTCGGGTGCTTCCGGAGATCGCCGGCGGAGTTCCGGGCTTTTTTCGTTTCCCCACGAGGAGACAGATGTCGGATTACCGGTAGAGTTCGGGATTTCAGAGGAGCCGTATACCCTTGCAGAGGATTGTATCTGCCAGCGCCATTGACTCCGCTCTCCAGGGAGTCCCTCTGATGGGGTAAGGACCCACACTTACCTTAGATATCGGGACACTGCACCATTAGAAAATAGTAGTGACCCCCTGATGCAAACATAGGGACTGGATTGTTTATTCATGTGGCCATCTGTATGTAACCTTTAGTGGTTTATGAACTATCTGGATGCTTCTTCTTATTGTGGACATTTATCCATTGGACTACATTTGATACTGTTTTCACTATAACTAGAGATATAGGCTGCACTGGATCAAAATTTACTTCATGCAACTGTCTTATTATATATATTTTTTTACACCACTAAGTATTTATAACACTTGGTTTTGAGTATTCATAGTAGGAATTTTTTTTTAAATCAAAACAAAGTTTATTGAGCATATAAAACCGAATGAAATAAAACATGGTAAGCTTTAGGTGCAACAGGCACCATAGTATAATACAAAATAAACATACAGTGCTTGTCTTATACATGAGTCTTAGTATAGTTATCATAGCATGAACATATGGTATATTTATACAATGTACATATCCTTGCTTGTCGTTCTTTTAGTGGGGGTAACTGAATCCTCATAGACTGGGTCAAAAAATAACCTTATAAGAAAATATACATATTAGTCTGTGCATGTATGAGCGCTTTCGGTCCACCTATCCCATATTTTCTGGTATTTGCTCGGGCACCCACGGTGTAGGTATAGGGTTTTTTTATAGGGCAGTGTACTGTTTACAGCCCTTTTCCATTGCTGGATAGTGGGCGCTGCTGGCCTGAGCCAAAGCAGGGCTATTTGCATCCTGGCTGTAAATAGTGTTTCTTGTAAGAACGTTGTGAGGTACTTCTCCTCCTCGGGTAAGGGGAGGAGACCCAGCAGACATTGGCGCGGGCAGAGTGTTAGGGGGGATCCCATGTGGTCGTGCAAGAATTTAATGATCTGTGTCCAGTATAGCTGGATAGGTGGGCATGTCCATACAAGATGGTAAAATGTACAGTCCATGTCTCCGCATCTGGGGCATGCGGGGTTCGAGTCGGGTTTGTATTTGGCTTGGCGGGCAGGTGTGATGTATGATCTGTGAAGTATATATAGGTGGGTAAGTCTGTCTGAAAGTTTTGGGGACACTTTCTTGGGCGTCTCCAGTATTTCCCCCCATTGTTCGTCATCAATGCTCCCAATGTCCCCCTCCCATTTGGTTTTCAGTTGATAGGCGTGAGCTGTGGCTCCAGGGGTAAGGAGATGTGTGTATAGGAAGGAGATCAACTTCTTGGGGTCCTCTCCCACTAGCAGGCTTGTTATGGTTAGGGATTCCAGAGCTGGTGGGGAGTTGCCCAGCTGTGTCTGTAGTGCATGGCGAATCTGAAGGTAGCGGAAGAAGGCATGATTGGGGAGGTCAAATTCCTCCTTAAGGTCTTGGAATGTCTTTAGGGCGCGGTTGGTAATGAGTTGAGACAGGTATAAGACCCTCTTGGCGATCCAAATTTTGTGGTCAGGGATGCTAAGTAGTTCGGGCAGCGCAGGGTTTTCCCAGAGGGGAGTGTAAGTATGTAGGGGTGGGGATCCCAACACAGCAAGTGCCTTGTGCCATATTCTACTGTGGTGCGCCAACATGCCCCGCCTATCCCCCGAGCCTGCAAGACTTTGATGTCTGCAGAAGATCATTTGGAAGGGGTGGGCCACAATATCTGTAAACGTTAGACACACCAGGGCCGAGTACCGTAGCTTATCATGTTTGTCTAAGTAGTAGAAGTGGGACAATTGGGAGGCAAGGTAGTAGAGCACCAGGTCTGGCAGGGCAGTGCCGCCCAGGTTGACAGGGCATTTCAGAGTTCGCCAGGCCAACTTGTGCCTGGAGGACCCCCAAATGAAGGTGTTCAGAATTGACTCCATGTTTTTAAGTAGTCGGATGGGAATGGGGAGTGGGGCGTGCCAGAAGAGGTAAAGTAGTTTCGGGAGTAAAATCATTTTCACCAGACTAATTCGGCCCATAACTCCAAGTGGGAGCCTGGACCAAATTTGGGTCTTGCATTTTAGTAGGCCAATTAGGGGTTCTATATTCAATCTATTATAGTCTGTGAGGGATCTAGAGCATTGGACACCCAGGTACTTAATCTGGTTCGCTCGTATTAGGGGTAGGGACGCTTGTTCTTTCGTGGGGACTGTTACATCTATAGGAAGGATTTGGGACTTGGTCCAATTAATATGCAAACCGGAGAAGGCCCCGAATTCACGGATCAGGTTAAGGGCTGCTTCCAGTGATGGACCAGCATCCTCCAGGTATAGCAGCATGTCGTCAGCGTACAGGCTGAGGACCTCGGTTATTGGGCCTTTTCGCAATCCACGAATGTCCGGGTGTGCCCTAATAGCGATAGCAAGGGGTTCCACCGCCAATGCGTATAGCATGGGTGAGATTGGACATCCCTGTCGGGTTCCCCGGGATAAGGGGAAGGGGCTGGAGATTTGGTCGTTCACGCGAATACGTGCGGTTGGTGTTTGGTATAGAAGTTGAAGCCATTTTATGAACCGGGGGCCAAATTTGAATCTAGTCAGACATTCCCACAGGTATCCCCATTCCACCGAATCAAACGCCTTAGCGGCGTCAAGGCTGACAACCACACGCGTGCCGGTATCCTCATGGGTAGCCTGGAGGTTCATAAATAGTCTCCTAAGGTTGAAAGCTGTGTTTTTGTTAGGCATAAAGCCCGTTTGATCAGGGTGGATAAGGCTGGAAATAACTGTGTTTAAGCGGAGAGCGAGTACTTTAGCTAGAATTTTAACATCCAATTGTAATAGCGATATGGGACGATAGGATTCGGGGTATAGAGGGTCTTTGCCGGGCTTGGGTATTAGAACAATTAAAGCTTCCTTCATTGTCTGTGGGAGGGTGTTGGTTTCAAAAATGTGGGAGTATAAGGTAAATAGCTTAGGGACAAGGGTTTCTTGGAATTGGGTATAGAACTCTAGGGGAAGGCCGTCAGATCCTGGGGCTTTAGATGGTGATAGGCTTGCAATGGCCTCAACTATGCATTCTTCCGTGATGGGAGCGTCGAGGAGTTCTATCTGGGTGTCCGTTAGGGTAGGGAAGTTGACTGTTTGCAGTAAATTTCGCAGTTCATGTAGTGGGCGGTCATTCTGTGAAGTGTACAGGTTGGCATAGAAGCGACGGAATTCCTGAGTGACCTCAGTCGGGTCGGTTAGGATTGATCCATCGTTCGCTGCCAATTGAACCACCACTGGAGGGCTGTGATCTAGGTGGGCCATATAAGCTAACAGTTTCCCCGCTCTCTCACCATGCTCATATACCCTTTGTTTGGTAAAGAAGATTCCCTTCTGGGCCTTTTCAATGTGTAGGTTGTCCGTGAGCCTGGAGTGCAGGCGCAGGGCGGCCGAGTTTGAGGGCGACGGGTTGGCCAGAAAAACTTTTTCCAGCGTATCCAACTTCTCCTCCGCCTGTTGCAGGACAACTTTCGATGTGGCTTTGTGTCTATTTATGCGGCTGATAAGGATTGTGCGGGCATGTAACTTGAAGGATTCCCAAATTGTCCCAACCGGGGCTGACCCCATGTTAGAGTGAAAGAAGTGAACCCAGTCCCGCTCCACGGCCTCCATATCAGTGAGGACCGTGAACCAGAAGGGATTCAGTCTCCACACTCGAGTCGGGGGGGAAGAGGGCAGACGGAGTTTGACCCAATATGGTGAGTGGTCCGAGAGGATCCTGGAACCAAACCCAGCCTCCAACAGTTGTGGCGTGAGAGCGGGAGATATAAGGATCATATCTATCCGTGACATGGCGTCTTGGGAGGGGGTAAAGCAGGAATATGCCGTTTTGTGTGGATTTCTCAGTCTCCATGTGTCGGTCATGGCGAATTCCGATAGGAACCTGCCAAATCTGGTCAGTGTGGTTGTGGTTGGCGGTGTGGGGTCCTTGTGGAGCCTGTCAAGGTGGGAATCTATTACGGCGTTGAAGTCCCCTAACCATATAGCTGGCACTGTGGGGTGTTGAGTCATAAAGTCTAACCCTTCTTTTAGGGCCGCAAATTGAAAGGGCGGGGGGACATAGAAGGCCATCAGGAGGAGCTCAAGGCCCCCGACAGTTGCGTGCAGAAACAAAAATCGTCCCTGGGGATCCGCCCTCAGTACATGTAACTGAAACTGAACAGTTTTGGCAATTAGGATGGCGACTCCTCTGGAGTTATTGGTGTATGGAGCCTGGTACAACCAGCCTATCCATGGTTTCTTGAGGGACATTTGTAATTGGCCCGTCATGTGGGTTTCCACCAACACTGAGACGTCCGCATGCATTTGTTTAAGGTGGGCAAGGACAGCTAGGCGCTTGGGCTTGGCCCTCACACCTCGCACATTCCATGTAACTAGCTTAAGTGACGCCATCCCAAGCCATTAAGTTTCGTACTGAAGGTGGATCCGCCAGGTATTTACTCAGTGAAAATGTTTGAGGTATTGGTCCGAGACCACAGACACCCCCCGTCCACCAGCCTAGAGCGGGGCAGCCCGCAGGATGACCACAGCGCCCCTCTCCGGGGGGTGGACAGAAGGGGCCAGAGAACACAACGTGTAAAATCAAGCACAGTTTAGTAACACACAGGAGATAGCCATTGAGGACAAGCATAGCACAGTGAAATAAGGTAGCATCGTAAAACAAAGAAAAAAAAAAAACAAAAACATAACATCCACCAAACAATGAACAGGTGGAAAAAAACTGGTAACAGTCTTGTGGTATTACCACGCTTTGTGTAACAGTGCCGACTCTGGTCCAGCATGGCACAGGGAACTTGATACAGTCCACCAGGTCGGTAGTGACTGAGGCTGGCCAGGGAAACCAATCTTGTAGCAACGATGAGACGCACGGACCCTCTGATAAGGTGGCAGCAGGCTTCAAAGCACAGAGGGACCGTGCAGTCTCAGATGTCAGCGGGGGCGAACAAAAATTTGCTGGATGGCATAGCGGAGCTAGCGGGGCTAGCATCCAGGGATGACAGGGGGGTAAGGTAGTCTGAGGGCATGGCTGCACAGAGTTCCCATGCGGACGGGGGACAAGCAAAATCGGTGTATGCAGGGACCGGTCGGTCCAAGGTGGCAATCCACACCCGGGGAGGGCTGGGGGATGGGAAGAGGGGAGCTAGGAGAGGGCCTCTTTGGGAGCAACTTGGGCCATGTATCAAAGGGGTATCGGCCAAGGCCTACTCACGGCATAGTGCAAAGTCGCTGACAGCATCTGTGGTGGGGTTTCGGCTTCTGGTCCGGTTCAGCAAGGTAGGCAGGTAATTCTAGGTCGGGGCCTGAGCGCCAGCAGCTCGCCTCTCCAGCCATTGCAGTACCGCGGTCGGGTCTTCAAAAAAGTGGGCCTTGCCATCGCGTGTGACTCGCAGCTTCGCGGGGAACAGCATGGCATAGGGAAGGTGTTGGTTCCGGAGCTGGCGTTTGGCCTCAGAAAATCGGGCCCTCTTCTTTTGGACCTCAGCGGAAAAGTCCGGGAAAACCGCGATGTGTTGATCTCCGAATGGGATGTTGCCCTTTTCTCTGGTGAGGCGCAGGATCGTGTCCCGGTCGCGGTAGTTGAGCAGTTTTGCTATGAAGGTGCGTGGCGGTGCTCCGGGTGGTGGTGGTCTGGAAGCTAGGCGATGCGCGCGCTCCACAACGAAGGTGGAGGAGAAGGCCTCTCTGCCAAAGGTGGTGGTTAGCAGGTGCTCGAGGAACGAGGGAGGGTCGGAGCCCTCTGATTTCTCCGGCAGTCCGACGAAGCGGAGGTTACATCTACGCAGCCTATTTTCCATGTCGTCCTGCTTGCTCAGGACGACACTTAATTGATGTTGCAGGCCTTCGGTGGTAATCTGTAGGGGGTGGATGTCGTCCTCCGCCTGCCCAAGTCTGCGTTCGGCTTCGCCAACCCTCTCTCTCAGCTTATGTAGATCTTGTCGGATGAGAGAGATATCGATCTTGACCTCCTCGATCCTGGAGGTGAGAGTGGTTTGGCAAAGGGAGACGGCCTCGAGGATGCGAGCGGTATCTCCAGATGGCGGGGTTTCCTCCTCAGGGCTTGGTTCGGCGCCATCTTCCTCCCCGGGCTCCGGCTCGTTGGCGCGGTACTTGTTGAGCCTGGCGATTGCTCCTTGAGCCCTTTTCGGCGGTGACATGGGTGTTGAGGGTGTCCCCGGGGGGGTCAATGCTTATTTCCGATGAAATAATGTGAAATAGGTCCCAAAGGATAAGTTTTAGGATATTGTGCAGCCGGAGCTCTCACCCTGTGCGTCCTACTCCATGCGTCTCCAGGCCACGCCCACTAGAAATCAATATAGACACTCCCCTTGACTTAGTGACAGGGTTGGTAGCATTATATGCAAAGACTCTATTTCTAAGCAGAGAAAGGCTGTTCTCCCTAAAACTTGTCTCCTGAAGGAATGCAATATCAACTTGTGATCTTTTAGATTCTGTAAGAGTATATGTCGCCTTTTAGGAGTATTTAGTCCCTTAGTGTTAAGGGACATTATAGAGAGAGTATCCATCCCTTGTACCCCCCTCCTGAAGGTGAAGCAGGGGGGGAGAGAAGAAAACCCCCCCAAACTCTAATCTGTGACCACTTGGGGTGGACGTTTTGCAGCAACCTCCCGGCAGGGCACGCAAGCAATATTGCTTTATGTACTCAGCCCACTATCTCTGGGTTATTTTGAGTACTGGCCTACTGGGGGGAAATAGTTGAGCATGACCAGGGGAAGGGAACTCCTGGCAACCTCCACCAGCCCACATAAAAAAATAGATAAGAAAATTAAGTAATGCCATTATCAATCTAAATATGATCATGTCTAACGTACCTTCCCTGAAATTCATAAGATAAACAGAGCAGGGATCTCTTCCAAAAAAATATTTTTTAAGGGTATATTCAGAAAAGATTATTTTTTCCTAGCTTCAGAAATCAGGAACCAGGTAGGAATATTTTATTTTATATGTACGGACCCAAATTCCACGGTGACTAATTCTATCCCAAGTTTAGAGAAGGGATAGAGAAAAAGAAACTCCCAACCCCCCCCCCCCCATTCCCCCTCTTGCCCTCTCCTGTTTCCCCCCCAAACTTTGTGTATCCCCAACCCAACTTCAACCGTGTCCCAACTCAATAGACTCAGCAATTCTTCACTCTCACCTTAGTGCTAACTCATTTCAAAAATTTGGTGTTTATTGTGAGAAGAAATAAAAAAAAGGGAGAGGGGAAGAGGTTCCATGTGCAATTTTAATGGGTAAATAGCCCCACCTCTTAATCATCTATTCTAATGCTATCTTGTGTCTAAATAGTTAGTGCAATATTATACTGTATCTTAGTGCCAATTACCGAAATCCAAATCTTATAAACTCTATCATAGTTTCTTACTATCAGATAAGTTGTGCAATGTAAGTCCTAGTGTAAATATGATAATTTGTTTCCAGTGACCCACACTAATCCCCCCCCCCCCCAAAAAAAAGGGGGGGGGCCCTAATTGACCCCCCTCTTACTTGTATTAGGGGTGGTTATCGCCAAACCCAATACTTTAGTGATATCTTTATTAATCAGTTTGGGATAGTACATTCCAAATTATATCTTGCACCCTGTTTTGGTCTAGTAAACAGTATCTCCCGCTTCCCTCCCTCCCCATCACCCTTCACCATCCACTACCTGCCCAACTTACATTATATCATTCCCTTCTCTCTCCTCCTCTGTCTCCCATCTACTCAATCATACATTGTTCCATGTACTAGATAGGATCCCCCATCCAGTTCCCTCCCTCTCACTCAATCTCCATCCCCTATACACCCCACTCGAACCCCAAGGATTCACCCTCACTCCCCCACCTCTACCTATACATCTCTCCAACCTATTCCCTCTCCCTTAACAACAGTCACTTCATTCAAACACCCCTTCCAACCCCACTCGCCCCCCACTCATCTCACAGAACACACGAGAGACACACAACTCCATTCCCTCGGGTTGTGGGAACCTACCAATAGATCTCCAGCTACCATTGTATGGTTCCCCTCCTAAATAATCTAGTCATCTGGAGTGTTAAGGAATATAATTATTCACTCATTCAATCTATTAAACAGCATCCATTCCACTTCAGAATTCAATAACCCCAATTGAAAAATAACCAAAATTCAAATTATACCAATGGGAGACATGGCCGGGTGAGGACACAGAGTACTTGAGCTCCCGGTCCTCCGCCAGCCCTAACTTGATCATATGCCTAAGCAGTAGCGGCATGCACTCGATCAAGCAGCGGGAGACTAAAACCTCCCGCAAAGCAGCTAAAGCCGGGGAATCACAATCAGAGATCCAGCAATACTTTACAGCAGCAAACAGACGCGGGTCTGGGAGCAAGATGGCGAATCCACAAGGTCAGGTTATCCTAACCCTGTCTCCACAGGCAGCTCAGACCTCCTCAATTGCCATGACTGGAGCAGATGCTCCCGCCAAGAGAACAACGGTACCATAGGGACAAATTTACCCTAAGCATGGTGGATCGATATCATCTCGTATGGAGGAGAAAGATTCAGGTGTCCATTTATGAAGCAGTGAAATCTATTCACTGCTTCATTCTCCAGCATTCACAGAGAAGAGCTTTCTCCTCTGTTTGCCTATTTATGAAGCAGAGTAGATTGCTTCGCTCTTGGAAGAGTGAAGCGATCTAAAAATGCTTTGAACAGTGGAGAACGCCCCCTGATACTGGAATCTCGTAAGACTTTATGAGATTACAGCACCAGAAATTCACAGAAACACTGAGATGTCAGTTTATTAAGCAGTGATAAATTATTACCGCTCAGTACACCGACAGATGGTGTGGTTAATGTTAATAAAATAATGAGTCCCCCTATATTATCTTATATATATATATATATATACACACACACATATATATATATATATATATACACACACATTATATATATATATATATATATATATATATATATATATGTATACACATAAATATGACGGGGACATGGTTATAGTGTTGGGGGGTCTGAACGAGGTTTAAGGAAGATAAAAATCTTCCTCTTTCCCCCTCAGATCCCCCAGATTGCCTCTTCACTCCCCGATTCTCCACCTCTGAGCTGGTGAATCGGGGTGGGTGAATTCTGACACAGATCACCATTGCAGCTTCATAAACTGGCCATTACTGTGTCATCCAATGAGGATTCTCCTTGTGCAGAGATCATTGGCGGGAGAACATGTTCAAACACTTTCACCCCCCGATTATCTCTGGTTCATAAACTGATTATGGAATGTGATCAGCGGGGATCCTCTGGATCACTGCTAATCACTGCTTCATGAACGGACACCTAATTCAGGTGCTCCCCACATCGGACATAGAAGCTCTTATCCACAGGGTAGAAGATGCTCATCATAAGGGACTAGAAACCATACACATGGAGATACAGTTATTCAGAGACTGCAACTTACGCTTTGGAGCAATGGAAAGGGCTAGAATCTCTCACATGGAGACAGCTGTGGCACTACAACTACAGATGGAAGATTTGAAGGATTGGAGTCGCTGAAATAACTTGCGGCTCAGAGGTCTCCCATAGACCGAGAGAGCCTCAGTGATAAGGTAAGGGGCATTTTTCATAAGATGCTGGATGGTACTGTACTCAGCAATATGGAACTGGATAGGGTCCATAAAGCTCTGGGCCCTAAATCCTCAGGCCCCCAGGATGTGATTTGCCACCTTCACCATTATATACATAAGGAGGCCTTACTACGTAAGCCTGGGAGATAAGTATGGTGGACTTATATGGCGTGTGGGCCAAAGTATTACCTGACCTATCAAGAGCTACGTTGCAGCGCAGAGCCCTGCTTCGCCCAGTTTTGGATCAAGTACGACAATCTGGTGGCACATATCGATGGGGGATCCCAATTTCAGTTACAATACGGAAAAAACTCTTCCTTTTGTACACTTAAAATACTGGCTGATCTCCCGGATCTTTTCACTTTCTTAGATTATGTATAATGAATGGGGATATTCACCCAATAAATTGTTTTTATACACAAACTTTTTTTTTCTGTGCAAGGACAGAGTGATACAATGTATCTCTCTTCTCCATTCACAGAAAAATAAAACACGGGGCAGACTTCACAGTGACTGATCACTGTGATAGCCAATCAGAGGCTATTACAATGATTAGGTGACCCGGAATCGGGAGTTCTGGGTCCTGATCCTGATAGGGGGCAAATTCGAAAAGCCGTGGAATACTGTTAAAGTCTATGGGACACTAACATGAAAAAACAAAAGTGCTAATTTTAAAGGCTTATATGCAAGTTATTGCCATAAAAAGAGCAGTGATCTTAATAATGCTTAAAGTGAAACAATAAAAATGAAATATTCCTTGAAATATTGTGTCCTTAGTATGCCTGTAAAGTAGCGCATTTTTCCCGTGTTTAGAACAATATCACAGCAAAATTTTATTTCTAAAGGAAAAAAGACATTTAAAACAGCTTGCGCTGTAATGAATTGTCGGATCCTGGCAATATAGATAAAAAGCATTGATCCTTCAGGTCTGGTATGGATTTTAAGGGGAACCCTGCACCAAAATTAAAAAAAAAAGCTTGGGTTCCCCCCAAAATCCATACCAGACCCTTATCCTAGCATGCAACCTGGCAGACCACAGGAAAACAGGATGGACGAGAGAGGCCACATGCCACATGCCAGGCCACATGCCCTCAACATGGGGAGGGTGCTTTGGGGTCCTCCCAAAGCACCTTGTCCCGTGTTAATGGGAATAAGGGCCTCATTCCCACAGCCCTTACCCAGTGGTTGTGGGGGTCTGCGGGCAGGGGGCTTATCAGAATCTGGAAGACCCCTTTAACAAGGGTACCCCCAGATCCCGCCCCCCCTATGTGAATGGGTATTGAGTACATTCTACAAACTATCTACTGTAATTTTTGCTATTTGTTACACTTTTTTTTGGTGAATGTGTAGGGGTACAATGTACCCGATACCCATTCACATAGGGGGGAAGGATCTGGGGCTCATTAAAGAAGGTTTCCAGATGATGATAAGCCCCCACCCGCAGACCCCCACAACCACTGGGCAAGGTTTGTGGGGACAAGGCCCTTGTCCCCATCAACATTGGGACAAGGTGTTTTGGGAGAGACCCCAAAGCATCCTCCCCATGTTGAGGGCATGTGGCCTGCTCTGGTTCAGGAGGAGGGCCTCCCCCTTTTCCTGCAGCCTGCCAAGTTGCATGCTCTGATAAAGGTCTGGTATGGATTTTGAGGGGACCCCTAAGCCATTTTTTTACATTTTGGTGCAGGGTTTCCCTAAAATCCATACCAAGCCCTTGCATGCTTGGATAAGGGTCTGGTATGGATTTTGGGGGGACCCCTATGCCATTAAAAAAAAAAAATAATGTTTTTTCTTGATTAACGAAATTAGGATTCATTTTAGCAACTAAATAGACTTCACTCTAGCGCCCCCACTGTCACTGTTTCATATATCATTGAGGAGTATATCACTCCTTTATAGGGGAGCAGCTTTTTTCATTTCACTTTATTTTAATTATTTGGCACAGAGTTTTTATATTTATCTTCACAATAACTTGCATATAAGCTTTTAAAATGAGCACTTTTGATTTTTCATGTTCGTTTCCCATAGACTTTAACAGTGTTCCATTGTTCGTACAAATTTTTTGCCTGTCCGCATGTTCTGGTGCGAACCAAACCGGGGGGTGTTCGGCTTATTCCTAATTAGTACAATAAAAAGGTATCATTGCATACCACATTATTTGTATTTTGAAATCTTATTTATGTATACTTATTTTTTTTTCCAGTGGTATGATTTAGTGGTGAAAATTATTAGTGTCCCCCCAGTTTTGATAATGGTATCTTAGGTGTCCCCCTATACAGAGCCGATCCTGGGTGGGTGCACAGGGCGCACCGTGTCCAGGTGCCATGAGCAGAGGCAGAGGGGGGAGCGCCAAAGCTCAAGTGGCAGTGGCGTACCAATGGGGGGCAGTCTGCCCTGGATGCCACATATTGGGGGGGTGTCAGGGGATGTCATCCCGGCACGCCCCTGTCAGAGTCCTCCCCTCCCTTCTCCTTTCCTTGAATGTGTCATGCAGAGTGGCAATCTCCTGCTGTGTCACAAAGCTTGGATCAGAAATGTTCGGCATCCGCTGTAACAGGTGTATCCGCTGCATCCTGCCTCCTAGACTGGCTCCTGTCATAGACAGCACACTGATCCAATGCCGCGGAATGGAATCAGCATGACGTGTATCATAGGAGCTGGTCTAGGAGGCAGGATTTTGTTACAGCGGCCGCCCAGGCAATTCAAATCCAAGCTCCATGAAACAGCAGGAGATCGCCACTCTGTGTGACCCAGGCACTGGCAGGCTGCATATGATGAGGTCTGGTAGGTTGCATTTGATGGTAAAAACAAAGATGCCGCTTTTTCTGACACCAATGTTAAAATGTATTTTAACTGCAAGAGAAAATCTTAAGCAACAACAGTAAGGAAAGGAGAAAATATTCAAAATTTTTGAGAGATGATATCCGTTATACTTCTAGGACAATAATATTTTAAAGAACAAAACTATTTCGATTATAATTAGTATTAGCAGAACCATCAATAGCAGTTGCAAATACATATAATAATAAAATAAAATAATGTGTAATAAATAAAAACATATGTGATATTGATTTAGAACAAGAAATGGTTATATAAAAAAAAAGTATGCCTGTATATAAAAATATTAATATAAAAATACATAAATATACAAATATACACGCAAATCTATGGAACATTCTGAAGAGGACATTCAGTCTTCTCACATCACACAACTTACTGTTTCCACTAATACTGCACCTCCCCAGCTCATTGCTGTGACGGACCTCGACCTCGTCACAATTGCCTTACACTTTCTTCTTCTTTTTTAGTGCCCAGTCCTCCCTCAACCTCAAACCCCAGAAAAAAAAAGTCATCAAAGAGGTTGTAGGGGAGGACGAAATAGAGAGCAACAACAAAAACCTGAAACATCAAAAACAATAAAAATATTTAATCTGTCCTCCTGTGTTCCATCCACTGCAGACACTTCACTTCTGAGCCATGGGCTCAATTTTGCTCCAATCAATAGACCCAATCCCTTTGTTCTTTTTAAGGACCTAAATAGTTACATACGTAAACTTACTTTAAAAAGACACTTTCACATCAAACAAGAAAAAGATAAAAATATGGCATGGGAAAATAACGCCATGGTCTCTATTGACCCAATAATAGTTCCATCTGAATGTGAGTTAGAATCTTCTTCTTATTATTATTCAAGTCAATCTTCTTCCCCACCCAATCGAAAGGCCCATTCATAGAAATCTTTTATAGAATGGTTTACGCAGATCTATTGAAATTATGTGACTCTTCAGTAACATCTAAATCCAATAATCTCTCACCCTCAGAAACTAATGCATTAAACCTACTTATACATGCGGAGGACCTGGTTATAAAGTCGGCCGACCAAGGAGGTGGTTTAGTGCTTCAAAATAGGTCTGATTATTTAAAGGAGTCATATAAACTTCTTTCAGATAAAGCAACATACACTAAACTAACTAGGGACCCCACAACAAAATTTGCAAAGGAAGCAGAAATACTAATTTCCAATGCCCTCCAAGAAGGTATTATTACTAAAATGGAATGTTCCGTCCTGAAAAATACTTTTTATCAAATCCCATACTTTTACCATTTGCCGAAGATCCATAAAAGTCTAGCTGATCCCCCAGGGAGACCAATCGTAGCAGCTATGGACAGTGTAACAACGGGTTTTAGTCTGTACATAAATCAATTCTTGCAATCAATTGTTTTGCAATTACAATCATACATCCCTGATGGAACACACCTAGTGGAACTTCTGTCACCCTATAGATATGAACCATTGTATGTCTGGCTTTCGCTTGATGTATGCTCTCTGTATACCTCTATCCCCCACAATTTTGGACTTATGGCTCTGGGGCAATTTCTATCCAAGGATCCTCTAATTAACAAGTGGCAGGCAGGGTTTATAGTAGATGCTGTAAGATTTTGCCTGACCCATAACTATTTTTCCTTTATTGGCGATTACTATCAACAAATACAGGGCACATCTATGGGGGCAAATTTTGCCCCCTCATCTGCTAACCTGGCCATGGGGTTTTGGGAAAATAATTTCATTTATCAAAACAATCCCTTTGCTGCCAATATAATCTACTTTGGTAGATATATTGATGATTTAATTATCATCTGGGACGGTGCTGTGGACCACATTATTCCATTTGTCCACCACTGTAATGATAACCCCTATGGGCTATCTTTCACATCAGTCACACACCCCCTTACTATGGCATTTCTGGACTTAGAACTGGGTCATGAGGGACATATCATCACGTCCAAGAATTACAATAAACCTACAGCTGGCAACTCTTACTTACACTATAAAAGTTGCCATTACCCTAAATGGATCATGAATAGAGTTGAGCGGACACCTGGATGTTCGGGTTCGGCGGGTTCGGCCGAACTTCGGAAAATAGTCCGGGTTCGGGACCGAACTTGACCCGAACTTGACCCCGAACTCCGAACCCCATTGAAGTCAATGGGGACCTGGACTTTTGAACACTAAAATGGCTGTAAAAAAGTCATGGGAAGGGCTAGAGGGCTGCAAATGGCAACAAAATGTTGTTAAGAGCATGGCAAGTGATCTGCAAACAAATGTGGATAGGGAAATAACTTAAAATAACTTAAAAAAAAAAAAAAAATGCTGGAGGCCCCCTTTTCAGCAGAAGAGGTACAGGAAATCATTAAGAACCTCAGAAACTCAACGGCACGATGCCGCACATATGGTGGGAATACCCCAGAATACGCACTTTCTTGAAAAAATTATTAACTTTCATCAGGAGACTGGGTGGGAGACAATGTGAAGGAACCGGAGGCACTGTCATCAGCAACCCAATCTACTATCGCCTGTACTTGTCCTGGCCTCAACATTCGTACAGCCTCATTAGGCGCGCCAAAACACTGCTGCAGGCTTTGTTGCCTACTCGCACCTGAGGAAGGTGTTTCACTAGTGCGTGTAGCTGGCACAGATCAACCACGTCCTCTCCCTGGCAACAGGAGCGCCACCAGCAGCACCACGACCCGGGCCACGTCCCCTTTTTGATGATCTCCTCATATGTTCAAAATTTATGATCTCGCCCTAAATGGGTGTTTTTGTATATAGCAGAATACACGTACAGTGTCTAAAGCGTTTATGAACACGCAGAAAATGCTATTGGGAAAAAAAAAAACACTGCAAAATTAGATTTTTTTGCAATGTTTTTCCAATATCAGAATAAACGGATAGTGTCTTTCTGCGTTTATGAAAACGCAGAAAATGCTATTGGGAATAAAAAAAACACTGCAAAATAAAACATTTTTGCAATGTTTTTCCAATATCAGAATAAACGGATAGTGTCTTTCTGCGTTTATTGCAAAATAAAAAAATTTTGCAATGTTTTTTTTCCAATATCAGAATAAACGGATAGTGTCTTTCTGCGTTTATGAAAAAGCAGAAAATGCTATTGGGAAGAAAAAAACACAGCAAAATTAATTTTTTTTGCAATGTTTTTCCAATATCAGAATAAACGGATAGTGTCTTTCTGCATTTATGAAAACGCAGAAAATGCTATTGGGAAGAAAAAAACACTGCAAAATTAAATTTTTTTGCAATGTTTTTCCAATATCAGAATAAACGGATAGTGTCTTTCTGCGTTTATGAAAATCTTTTTCCAATAGCAGAATACACACAGACTATGGTGTATCTCTTACTATATGCAGTACAGTAATGGTGCACTGAGCTTGCAGGTAAAACTTTTATATTTTGTCTGGCACTGGCCTCATGGCACTGTTAAAAGACTGTGCACTGCACCCCAGCCAGGGTACAATTGATTTAGGAATCTCTTCAATAATTCTCTCTGCCTCTTTCTTTTTCCTAATAATAAAGAAACTCCCTACTCTAGCTATCTAGATCGCTCACTGATCTAACTAATTAGAAGAAAATTCAAGGAATGCTGACTGACTGACTGACTGAATCACACTAACTCCTAAAATCCTCTCAGCAGCACAGGAACCTGTCTATAGCTGAATGACGCTGTGTGCGGTGTGTGTGTACTATATATAGAGGCTGGGTCACATGCTGCACTGGCCAATCACAGCCATGCATTAGTAGGCATGGCTGTGATGGCTTCTAAGGGCACACTAGTGAAACTAGCGTCGATTGGCTGCCCTGCAGCTGTTAAAAAGGCGCCAATACATCGCCGAACACCGGACCCGAACCCGAACTTACAGCCAATAGTTCGGGTTCGGGTCCGGGTCCCGAACACCCCAAAGTCCGGTACGGTTCGCTCAACCCTAATCATGAACATTCCCAAAGGCCAATTCTGTCGTCTTCGACAGCATTGTACCAAGGTTTCGGACTATATTGAACTCAGTACAACTCTAAAAAGAAAGTTTCTAGAAAAAAAGTATCCAGAAAATTTGGTTGAAGAAGCATATGAATACTATCTTCATGGAAAACCCCCCAAAATGAGTCAACCTTTGAAGGATGGTTCTAGTAGGTTCATAACCACTTTCCACAATAAACATAAAAATATGTTAAAGATATTATGTAAACATTGGGGTATCCTACAGCAGGATCCCCATCTAAAGACAATACTTCCTACTCACCCAAAAGTCACCGATCGTAGGGCCCCTAACCTAAAAAACAAAATCGCTCCTAGTAGACTCAAGCCTGTCTCAATCGTGACCTCAATCGTGTCTTCCCCATCTGTGCCATTATTAATACCTTTGACAGGCATGTACCAATGTCGAAAGGCTTTGTGCAAAACATGTGAATTTGTCCAAGACGGACAAAAGTCTTTCACAACAAAAGGTAAAACTTACATGCTAAAGGAATTCTTCAACTGCTCGTCCGACTTTGTTGTCTATGGCCTGAGTTGCCCATGTGGCCTAATGTACGTGGGTCGGACGATTAGGGCTTTAAGACAAAGGTTTGGCGAGCACAGAAGACTAATCGAGGGGGGCACTGATCCCCATAGTGTCCCCAGACATTTTACCAAGGCTCATCAGAGGTCTACAGCTGGTTTAAAAGTCTGTTTCATTGAACAGATCCCTAGGTCTCTACCAGTGGCAGAAAGATTTAAGAAGCTCTGTGCCCGAGAGACCAACTGGATCTATACCCTGGATGCACTATCGCCAGTAGGGATCAATGAGAGTATTGAGATTGCCCCAATCCTGTAGGGTCAATGCTCTCATTGTGTAGGAGATTTATTTTTATATTAATATTTTTATATACAGGCATACTTCTTTTTTTTTTTTATATAACCATTTCTTGTTCTAAATCAATATCACATATGTTTTTATTTATTACACATAATTTTATTTTATTATTATATGTATTTGCAACTGCTATCGGTGGTTCTGCTAATACTAATTATAATCGAAATAGTGTTGTTCTTTAAAATATTATTGTCCTAGAAGTATAACGGATATCATCTCCCAAACATTTTGAATGCTTTCTTTACTGTTGTTGCTTAAGATTTTATCTTGCAGTTAAAATACATTTTAACATTGGTGTCAGAAAAAGTGGCATATGTATGTCGTTTTGACCAGTTATAGTATCGTCGGCTCTGGCCACTCCCCTCCCATTAGTATATTTACTGTGAGCTTCCTTAGCTTGAAGAAGGAGCGCGGCTGCCACATCATTGCAGCCCGTACGCTTGTGAAACGCGTCGCTTGCCAGTGACGTCATCTCTCCATGCCTGCAACACACTGTGGTCCAAGCCTCGTTTTGAGATTCTCCCCACCGCAGCCAGCTTTCTCATCGTGCATACAAACGAATGGCACAAGAGTGCAGTACATAGGAAGAGACTATGTGACGGATCTGAAGACCCCTGATGGATGCTTTTAAACTAGCATGCCTATGATGACCATATCGAATGTGAGTAGCCTGTATATATGATTTACAAATAAAATTGTCTTGTTACGTCTACACCCAGAGGCGCCCCTCTCTTTGTTTTTTCCTCAGCAACCTTGGAACTTGGTTTCAGTTCCCCCTTGGAGGCAGCCCTGCATGTGGACTTCACCCTGTTATTTTCCTCCCCCCTATCCATCTCCTATGGAATTTTTTATGGACTTTTCCATGGACCTTTTTACTATTATATATAAAAAAACATACTATATTTATAAGTAATAGTCATTTGCTAAGTGATTTTTCACTACTTATACCTCCAGCCTTTTGCGCCTGATGAGGGAGGTTGCATTTGATGAGCACTGATGAGGCTGAATTTGATAGGCACTGATGAGGCTGAATTTGAGTAGGGATGAGCCGAACACCCCCTGTTCGGTTCGCACCAGAACCTGCGAACAGACCTACAGTTCGTGTGAACTTTATAACCCTATTAAAGTCTATGGGACTCGAACGTTCAAAATCAAAAGTGCTAATTTTAAAGGCTAATATGCAAGTTATTGTCATAAAAAGTGTTTGTTTTTTCAAGAGCAGTGATTTTAATAATGCTAAGTGAAACAATAAAAGTGTAATATTCCTTTAAATTTCGTACCTGGGGGGTGTGTATAGTATGCCTGTAAAGGGGCGCATGTTTCCAGTGCTTAGAACTGTCCCTGCACAAAGTGTTATTTTTGCAGGAAAAAAAGCTATTTAAAATCACTTGCGGCTATAATGAATTGTCGGCTCCCGTAATACAGAGAACAGTCATTGAAAGTCATTGATAAAAAAAAAAAGCATGGGGTTCCCCCCAAATTCAATTACCAGGCCCTTCAAATCTGGTATGGATATTAAGGGGAACCCCGGGCCAAATTAAAAAAAAAAATGACGTGGGGTTCCCCCTAAATATCCATACCAGACCCTTCAGGTCTGGTATGGATTTTAAGGGGAACTCTACGCCAAATTAAAAAAAAAAATGTTGTGAGGGTCCCCCTCAAAATCCATACCAGACCCTTATCCGAGCACGCAGCCTGGCAGGCCGCAGGAAAAAAGGGGGGGGGGACGAGAGATCGCCCCTCCTCCTGAACCGTACCAGGCCACATGCCCTCAAAATTGGGAGGATGCTTTGAGGGTTTGTGATCCCTCAAAGCACCATGTCCCCATGTTGATGAGGAGAAGGGTCTCATCCCCACAACCCTGGCCGGTGGTTGTGGGGGTCTGCGGGCGGGGGGCTTATCAGAATCTGGAAGCCCCCTTTCACAAGGGGACCCCCAAATCCCACCCCCCCCTGTTTGAAATGTAAGGGGGCAGCGCAGCAAATTCTGTCTCCATGGAGACACTGAAGGAATCACGTCTTAGCAGAGGAGGACCGGGGCACTTGTCACCTGATCCCACCTGACCCCGCAGACCCCCAAAACCACCGGGCAAGGGTTGTGGGGATGAGACCCTTCTCCTCATCAACATGGGGACATGGTGCTTTGAGGGGTCACAGACTCCCAAAGCATCCTCCCAATGTTGAGGGCATGTGGCCTGGTACGGTTCAGGAGGGGGGGTATTAAGGGAGCCAACAATTCATTATATCCGCGAGTGATTTTAAACAGCTTTTTTTTCCTTCAAAAAATGACACTTTGTGCAGGGACAGTTCTAAGCATGGGAAACATGCGCCCCTTTACAGGCATACTATACACACCCCCCAGGTACAAAATTTAAAGGAATATTACACTTTTATTGTTTCACTTTAAGCATTATTAAAATCACTGCTCCTGAAACTTTTTTTGCATTGATACATGTCCCCTGGGGCAGGACCCAGGTCCCCAAACACTTTTTATGACAATAACTTGCATATAGGCTTTTAAAATTAGCACTTTAGATTTCTCCCATAGACTTTTACAGGGTGTTAGCGGCTTTTCGAATTTGCAGCGAACACCCCAAATTGTTCGCTGTTCGGTGAACAGGCGAACAGGCAATGTTCGAGTCGAACATGAGTTTGACTCGAACTCGAAGCTCATCCCTACTGTTGAGGCTGCATATGATAGGCACTGTTGAAGCTGAATTTGATAGGCACTGTTGAGGCTGCATTTAATGAGCACTGATAATATGACCACACCCCTATGGGGGCACCAAAAATATTTCTGAACCCAGGTGTCTGTGACCCTAGGATCAGCCCTGCCCCTACATATTGATTCTAGAGTCGCCACTGGCACAATCTATTTGCCTTTAGTAGATCAAACCCAGTGTGTAGGATGCATTAAAATATTTGGTTGTTTTTGTGATCAAAAGCTGGTTTATTTTGTCTGAAAACTGACATCTGTATGCCATTGAAACAAATTGCATAATCAGCAGTGGAATGAAGCTGCTAATGTTGTTTTCTAGAGAAGTGTTGTGCTAGAGAAGAAGTGTTCCACATTTGCTAATTTTGTTGCTTTCAATCAGCATTCAACCAAACACTATTCTAGGTTTAAATTAATCAAAAGATAAGGAGGAGAGTTCAATTGAATATACCGTATTTATCGGCGTATAACACGCACCGGCGTATAACATGCACCCCAAGTTTAGGAGGGAATTTTAAGGAAAAAAAAAGTTTTAGGAGAGAAGTTTAGGGGAAAAAAAAACTTACATTTAAGCGTCATTTGCAGCCTGCCCAGCGTCATTTGCAGCTTGCCCAGCGTCATTTGCAGCTTGCCCAGCGTCATTTGCAGCCTTGCCCAGCATCTTTTGCAGCCTTGCCCAGCGTCTTTTGCAGCCTTGCCCAGCGTCTTTTGCAGCCTTGCCCAGCGTCATTTGCAGCCTTGCCCAGCTTCTTTTGCAGCCTTGCCCAGCGTCTTTTGCAGCCTTGCCCAGCGTCTTTTGCAGCCTTGCCCAGCGTCTTTTGCAGCCTTGCCCAGCGTCTTTTGCAGCCTTGCCCAGCGTCTTTTGCAGCCTTGCCCAGCGTCATTTGCAGCCTTGCCCAGTGTCATTTGAAGCTTGCCCAGGGTCATTTGTAGCTTGCCCAGTGTCATTTGCAACTTGCCAGCATCATTTGTAGTTTGCCCAGTGTCATTTGCAGCATTGCCAGCGTCATTTGCCTTGCCCACGTTTAAAATTTCCCGCCGCGAGACAAACCGCGCATGCCCTGCCGAAAAAGACCGAACCGCGGCCGAAAAAGACCGAGCCGACTGTTCAGCTCTGCTCGGAGTCCCGCCTCCCTGCTGTTTCGGGAGCAAGCGCAGGGAGGCGGGACTACGAGCAGAGCTGAACAGTTGGCTTCGGCCTTTTTCGGCCGCGGTTCGGTCTTTTTCGGCGGCGGTCGCCATTTTTCGGCTCGCTTTTTAGTCATTTTTTGGGGGGGGTATCGGCGTATAAAACGCACCCACGACTTTCCCCCGATTTTAAGGGGGAAAAAGTGCGTATTATACGCCGATAAATACGGTACCTTTTTGACTGACAGTAAGATGGTTTTGATCAATTTTCCCTAGGGCTGTGGAAATGAAAGATTAATTCCTTGATTAATCGATTCATTTTTTGAGGTCACCCGCTGCTGCCCTATGGAACTAACATGATTGTCGGCTTTACATGCTGTGTTTTTATCATCTTTATGTGAGTAGTTTGTGTTTGAACACAAACATTGAATTTTATACTTAAGCGGTGAGCACTTAGATGTTTTCTTTCTACCCATGACCTGGCGTCCTTGCTGAGATCTAAGGAGATGTGAGAGAAGTTTATGGTCCGTGTTAACCCTTTTGATACCCGCTTGCATGACCACCTGTTTGCACAGGGGTCCATGCCATAAGGTGAGAGTGATTAGTTAGACCAGAGGTGGATTGTCACGCTACTGTGGAAAAAATAATTACTTACGTCAGTGCTACAGTTTGAATTTAAAACGTATTTGTGTGAACTGTGAAGTTAAGTCATGGATTGTTGAAACTAACTAGTGTCGGGTGATTGTATATAGTGTATACCACATTTGTCAATGACTAATGCAGAGTTGCAATGCAAGGAGATCAGCTAAAAGTAGTTGGATCTATATGTGCATTATAATTAATCGAAATTTGTCGATTAATCTATTTAAAAAAATCGATTAATCGAACACTAAAATTTTGATCAGTAACAGCCCTAATTTCCACCTCATGTTCCATTATTCAGTGCCTAGAAACTAGTGAACAATTGACATTAGTGGTTGTTTAAAGGCAACAAATAAGTCCAGTGTATGACCAGCATGAATATTGAAATCCATCTGGGCACATTCCACGCCACACCAAAACAAAAATGACTGCAAATTAGCGATGCGATACATTAGTATAGTAACTCATAGCAAATAATCAGAATTTTTTTTTTTTCAACAAATCTGTTTCTGGTGAACTAAAATATGACTAATTTGTGTGAATTTTACACTTTACATTTCACGGTTGTATTTTGCACTGTCTTACTGAAAAAACACAACTGTTCTGAAGCATGATGTATTTCTTCTCAGTGCTGCAGTCTGGCACTGGAAGGTTTTGAAGAGAAACACATGGCCCCTGAGAACAAATGAAAATCCTAACAGCACTTAAAATATAATGCCTACAGTAAAGCAGCCGTAACATATAACTCTTTCCTATGTGAATGTCTAACACATAACCTAACCCTTAATACTGTATAAGCCCCTAACACTCCCCTTCAACATTAGACCCTTAAACCTCCCTATCAATTAACTTTACCCCTAAAGTGAACCCTTTACTATTAACCTTTGTGCCATAACCCATTCCTTAACCCCAGATTGATGTTTAGATGTCCAGACCAAATTTAGCCACCTTAGCATGTGTCAGTTGACATCAAAGCTAATTTGCCCACTGTAAAAATGCTTATTATTTATAAGGCTTTAAATTGGTATACTGTCTTAACACAAATCCTGCTTTGTTATTATAGGCTACCAAATGCATGTAAAAAAAAAAAAAATCTGTTACTATTATTATTTTTATTATTAATACTGTAATCTAACAGTTACAACATTAAACATTTTGCACTGCAATCTGAAGGTAGTAGTTTTCACCTCCAGCTTAGCTGAGATAGTGATCACATGACTGTGAGCCATGCAGACTGCTTCCCAATTATCTGTAGAGACCTGAGCTGCCAGCAACAGCTGGGACCGAGAGGAGGACATTTTCAAATGTACCCGGTACAGGGCATTTGTGCCAGGGGAACTTTATATGCATATGGTTGGCAGTAAGGAGTTCAAGTTACCCATGCCATTTTTTTTTCAATACAATCTAACAGGAAAAAACTTAAGAGAGCACACCACTACCTCATAAGATGGTGTAATTTTAAAGGATGTGTATAAAGCAGTCACGAGGTAAGCACAACAAAATAGTAAAAATAGTCACATTTATTACAAAAATTCATCAGTTTAAAAGTTTACAATAATGACATTTGGTCACAGAATTAGACCAATAATCAAGACAGCAATAACATTTGGTCATAACTTAATAGACCATAATCGATACTCAATACACAGGAAACAACTGATGCTTGTATATGCAGAAATCCAATGCGTTTTGCAGACTTCTTATCTGCTTCTTTAAAGGTAGCTCGGCATGCATCTATGACATTGAGTAGATAATAGGAAAAATATTAATACCAACAACAATTTAATATTCACATTTGTAGACAATTATATAGATATGATATAGATATATATATGATATATATATATATATATATATATATATATATATATATATATATATAGATATGAGTGCTCACCAAACTTATGGTATTGATACCTCAACGATCGTGACACCAAAAGAGAGCAGACATGACACACCCTACAATAATGAACTAGCACTTAAATATCCACATCCGGCATCATTCGCTCACATACAAATAAACCATTTCCAAAGGAATAACCCTGACCTATCTTATCCTCTGCATAGGGAATCTTGGTCACGCTTGCGGTCGGATCAGGACAGCACAAAAGGACTGTCTTGGTTCTACGGGAAGCTACAATACAACAAAATAATTTCAGAAGTCCACGAATATGCTCTCAACTGGGGAAAAGGAACTGGGAATTACATTTACCCACCAAGAATGGCAACAAGCCTTACAATCATATTACAGATACTCCCATTGCGTAAACCACTGGGAATTAATGCTCAAAGTACTTTACAGGACGTATCTTACCCCCGTAAGACTGGCACAGATTTACCCGCAGTCCCCTCCTGACTGTTGGAGGGAATGCGGGGGGAGAGGCGGCATCCTCCACATTTTGTGGCATTGCAGCTGTCTCAAGCCTTTTTGGAAAGATGTGTCTTCTCTCTTGAGCAAGGTGATTGAGAAAACACTACTGCTCAAGCCCCAAACCCAGTACAGCTACGAAAGATACTTCGCTATAAAACATAATTCATTATACACATTTAACTCCTGCTGGGAATCATGGACCAGACATTACCCTGCTTGACTATAGCCCTTTGGTGGGCCGAAGGGACTTACATAAACAAGTGTCAAAGAAAAGGTACATTTCATTACAAGATGCACTATACTTTCTTTTATGTTTTGAGTTAATTTATTTTATATTATATATCACAACATTACTTGAAGAGATTCAACTTCTGGTATACCCGACAAATCTCAAGGTCAAGGTCACAGGTGAGAAGTGAGCTTGGGGGGGCAAGCGTCGCGGGCACAGTGTGAGCCCAAAAGGGTGCCCGCGGTGCGGCCTCGCCGCCTAGGTGACATGTGGAGATATCTAGCAAGTGACCCAGAGTCAATTTAAGATCTAGAATAAAACCAGAGATATGTGTGAATTGTTTGAAACCTGAACGGCACTAACCCTTACTCTTCTGTATAACAACAAAATGTTTTTTTTTTTTTATTTTTTTTAAGGTCAATGTTTACGGCCTACTTGTTATCTGTTTTCTAGATTCAACCGCCTAGTCTGATGGACGTTGGACCATATAGAAAGTTCGATATGAGAGAGAAGCCAACAGTCACCTGAGAATGCCAAATAATATTATTTAGGGAAATTATATACATACATACATACATATATATATATATATATATATATATATATATATATATATATATATATATATATATATACCGTATTTATCTGCGTATAACACGCGCCGGCATTAAACACGCATCCCAAGTTTAGGAGGGAATTTTAAGAAAAAAAACTTTTAGGAGGGAAGTTTAAGGAAAAAAAAATTACATTTAAATGCTCATCAATGCAACCTTGTCAGTTCCACCTGCAGCCTTGTCAGTTCCACCTGCAGCCTTGCCCCAGTTCCACCTGCAGCCTTGCCCCAGTTCCACCTGCAGCCTTGCCCCAGTTCCACCTGCAGCCGAGAATGGCCGAAAAGCCTCCGAGAGCAGCCGAAAACCTCTGAGAACGGCCGAATGCCTCCGAGAACGGCCGAATGCCTCCGAGAATGGCCGAAAGCCTCCAGAATGGCCGAGGGGCTCAGAATCGGTGGGGAATCGGCGTATAACACGCACCCACGATTTCCCCCTGATTTCCAGGGGAAAAAAGTGCATGTTATATGCCGATAAATACGGTATATATATATATATATATATATATATATATATATATATATATATATATATAACCTCTTAAGTGTATATGACCACGCTGATAGGTGAGTCCAAATAAAGGGATAGATTTTGGTATAGGGCATGGATAAGAATGTTCAATTAGCCCATATTGCAAACCACCCCTACCAAGTACATTCACAAACTAACAGGAGTTTGTATTGCAGACTGACTTCCGCTGTCATCTGACGTCACAGAGACGGTCCAGGCTGAGGAAAAATTGCGACCGTATGGTCGGAATCCTCCAAGATTCCTGGACCAGTGAGAGGCTAAGAGCCTGAGCCAGCTGCCCCTGCGCTGGTGAGGCTGCACTAAGGGACACAGATGAGGTGGCACTGATTAGGTGGCACGGATGGGCACTGATGGGTTGGCACTGATGAAGCACTAATATGCAGCCCTGATGGGTACTGGTAGGTGGCACAGATAGGCACTGATAGGTGGCACTGTTCGGCACTTATGAGTGGCACTGATGGGCAGCACTGATGAACAGGCACTGATGGGCACTGATTGGCATAACTGATGGGCACAGACTGGTGTCACTGATGGGCACAGAGTGGCTTCACTAATGGGTACTGCTGGGGCTGCATTGTGATCAGGGCACTGAAGATCAGTACCCTGATTACCTTTACAAATCTTCCCTGTGAAGAGATGCCGCTGATCGGCTCTCCACACCTCACACTCTGTCAGTGTGAGGAGAGGAGAGCCGATAAACAGCACTTCCTTGTTTAAATGTGATCGGCTGTGATTGGACACAGCCGATCACATAGGCAAAGAGATGCGGCCGAGGCGCTTTGCCAAGATCGGGGCCACACGGTGTCACAGGAAAACGCCTAAAATAGGCACCGTCATATGACGTCATCCCAGAACGAGAGCCGTACAACTCCACTGTCATTTGACGGTGGGCAGGCAGCAAGTGGTTAAACAAAAGTGTATTTTTTTCTATAGTGAAATATCCATTATTATCATTATTATTGTTTTTCTGTGTAACAACATTTTAAACTTAAGATTATAAAAAAAAGAATAACACTAATAATACTAATACTAACAAAAAGCATTTACTGTTAGTTTAAGGTTCTAACAATGGGTAAATCAAACAAATAATCAGCACTGCAAAGACCAATCACTGAAGCCAAAGTTAAAAAAAAAACATACACTTGGTGAGTTCATATATAAAGAAACCATGAGTGCAAAATGCTGTAGAAAGTTCAGCTTTAATTTTGGAAGGAACTGTTTCTTTAATATGTTTCTCTTTACTGGTGCCAGGCTTGGAAATTATCTCTGTCACATAAAGCCTTGTTCTTTATTCAAAACATGTGGATTAACCAATAACTGATACTTTCTCTATTGTTTTTGGAACCTTTCCCCTTTCCCTCTCTCTTTTCTATAAAACACTTTGACTAATCATGTGGAGAACAAAAGCCCGCAGAATTTAACAAAGAACAAACAATGCAACTGTGAACCCGCAGTGTGTTCAAACAATTGACATTTCTGGTGCCAGTACAGACAGCATATGTTTTGAGTACTGAAGAAAAAAACTGTGAATTCTCATAGCTTTAGCATTGGCAGATTCACAGTGAACATCGAGTATGCACAGATCTTGTCAAAAAGAAGTCTGCACTAGAAGAGTTTACTTCAAAAAGGATGGTTATACAAACCAAATCTACAAGTCAGTGAAAATTGAAGACTTTCATGCTGGTGGCTGGTAGTAGTTGTTACTATTAAGAGTTGACACAAAACAATAGGGAATTTTTACTAAAATAATTTTTTAAATAAAAGGGTGATTTAATATTAAAGCAACTTTTGTTCTTGGGAAGGGAACCTATATTTGATTTAGTCATCCAATATTGTACATTTTTTTTAATCAATATTTTATATTTTACAGGACATAAGTGAAAAAACATGTCACTCAGACATGCACTTCTTCAGCTTATTACACAGTCTTGATGATTATTCTATTATATTATTCTATAACAAAGTCTGTATACAATAGACATGTAAACCAAGGTAAAAAATGTGATATATAAAGTATTTTTTTTTTTTCAAAGAAGTTTATTGAAAAATCAAACAGATTGACATAACATCAAGCATATTGTGCATATTATAACGTTAGTATAGACAAAAAGGAAGATTTTTTTTTTATTTTTTTTCGATCCCCAGAAATGGCAAACAAGCTGGAACATACAAACAGAAAGAGAGTCAGGAACAAGAATCCAACATAGGCCTACATACATAGGCATACAGCATTAAGTAAAGAATAGTGAAGTGTCTGGTTTATTGTTGACTCCGGAGATTATGAAGCATATTAAGCATACCCGTGTAAAATAGGGAGCAAAGTGACCCGTGTACAAGCTGGAAGGTTGGATTGGCGCCATAAGGGAGACATGTGGTCAAGTGTGTGTAGTGTGGTGATGATTCTACCCTTAAGGTTAGGCACAGGGGAAAGTGACCGTACGGGTCATGTAAGCGTTTACCTATGTGGGGAGTTCAATTATCATAAGATACGTTCAGTATGACGGTATGATGTTGTCAGATGTGGAATATTGGGGACAGGGTGAGTAGCTGAGTAGGAATGTCAAGGGAGGGGAAGAGGAGAATAGAGGTGGGAGGTACAAGGATTGGGTAATAGGGTGGTGGTGGTCTCGTCCTGCCTCCCTCCCCAGACAGGATGTGTTTATCCCAATAGTTGTGTAGATACCACCAGCAAGCGAGGAGGGTGTATGTTTTTTACCTGATTGGGAGTACAGTATTCCTGCAAGAGAGATAGAGAGCGGCGTGTCACCAGTTTACGTTCTCAACTTTATGGTTCTTATTTATGCAGAGTTAGGTCGGTTGAGTATTTAAGTGAGAGAATTCTGTGGTCGTTTGGAAATGTAACCAACAGGCCCATTTGAGTCCGTATTTTTGTGGGGTGTCACGGGAGCAGTGAACGAGTTCCTCCATTTCAGACATTCTGTTGATTCTCCTAAACCATTCCTTAAGGGTGGGAATGGCTTGGGATTTCCAGTGAACAGGAATGCAGTGTTTCGCCGCATTAATCATGTGCATTGCCAAAGATTTGTGGTAAGCCGATTGAGAAAGGCGTGTGTGATGGAGTAAGAATTAAGAGGGGGTAAAGGGTAAGTCATAGGTCGTAACATGGTTAGTGATACGGTGAACTTCCTTCCAGAAGTTCTGTATGTGAGGGCATTGCCACCAAATATGCAATAATGTGCCCCTGTCTGCGAGGCACCTCCAACAGGTGTCAGGAATATCGTGGTTAAATTTATGTAACAAGGACGGGGTGCGGTACCAACGCGTCTGGAGTTTGTAACCGTTCTCCTGTGTTGAGACATTCATGGAACCCTTGTGGATATTCGTGTGTATGTTGGTCCAGTCTGCCTCTGATAAAGTAATGGAGAGGTCCCTCTCCCAAGCAATACACGCGGTGGAGCCGTCAGGTCGGCGGTCCGCAAAGAGAAGGGAATGGGTTGTGGATATGAGGTGCGTTTGGGGGGCCATTTGTACACATAGTTTTTCAAAGGGTGACAGCGTTCTATGGCATGGGGCCTGTTTGCTTAGGGAGCCCAGGAAGTGAGTAATCTGGTTATACTTCCAGGTCGGAATGGAAGGTTTGTCATGTATTGTGGCTAATTGGGAAGCAGAAAGTAGCCGTTCACGGGCATAGAAGTGGTGAGCTAGGGCTCGGGATTGTGGCCATAGGTCTTTCAGAAAGCATTTAGACATACCCGGAGAAAAATTGGGGTTCATTAGTAACGGAGTCATGGGACCCGGAATGGATGAAAGAGATGTATTGTGACATATGTTAACAAAGGAGTGGATAGTGGGTTTGATCAGCGGGTGTAGACCCACATCTTGATATGACAGGCAGTTTTTGATCCATGGTAGGGATGCAAGGGGAAGCGGCGTAAGGGATGTTTCCAGAGCTACCCAGTCTTTTGTGGAGTCATGAACGTTCCAGTCAATAATGCGTGTCAGATGGACAGCTTTGTAGTAATTATGAATGTCAGGTAGTCCTATTCCCCCTAAATGTTTAGGCAGTGTGAGTTGTGCATAGCTTATTCTCGGTTTGTGACCTCCCCAGAGAAATTTGGAGCACAGGCTTCTGTATGATTTGAAGAAGGTGGGGGGTATGTGGATAGGCACTGTTTGAAGTATGTAGAGAACCCTTGGTAGTGCGTTCATTTTCAGGATCGCTGCCCTGCCAAACCACGAGAACAGCGGCTTATTCCAGTGAGTCAAGTCCATCGTTAACTTATTCAGCAGAGGAAGGTAGTTTTTTGTGTAAAGATCTTGTAGCTTGGCAGGGAGTTGAATGCCCAGATAAGTGATTGCATCAGATTTCCAGTGGAAGGGGAAGTTTTCCTTGCAAAGAGCTACTGTTTGAGGGGGCAGTGTAACATTGAGTGCAAAAGATTTGGAAAAGTTGATCTTAAGATTGGACAGTACATTGAAGCGTTTGAATTCTGCTAGAACTACCGGGATTGTAGTATGGGGTTGTGTAAGGAACATTAATATGTCATCCGCAAAGGCGGCAAGTTTGAAATCCCTATGAGATGTCCGTATACCATGTATGTCAGGGTTGATTCTAATGCTGTTCAAAAGAGGTTCAAGGGTGAGGACGAATAGTATCGGGGATAGTGGGCAGCCCTGTCTCGTACCATTATGGATGGAGAAGGCATTCGACAGGGTGTCATTCACTCTAATTTTCGCTGTAGGGTGTGAGTATAGGGATAGAATGAGATCAAGCATGCGTGGACCCAGACCTATAGAGTGCAGTACAGCTGCCATATAGTCCCATGCAACCCTGTCGAATGCCTTCTCCGCATCCAGAGAGAGAAAGAAGCCTTTTTGGTTTGATGACGTAATACAATGATGTAAATTGATGGCCTTTATGGTGTTGTCCCTGGCTTCCCGGCCAGGGACAAATCCCACTTGGTCCTTGGAGACTAATGAGGGGAGGAGTGGCAATATCCTGTTGGCCAGTATCTTTGAGAAAATTTTGAGATCTACGTTGAGTAGAGAGATTGGCCTATAGTTAGCTGCTTGAGTAGGGTCTTTGTCGTCTTTGGGGAGAACCACTATGTGCGCTTCCAACATGTCTCGGGATAGCGGGCTGTTTGGAGAGATTGAGTTGAAAGCCTTCCTGTATGGGGCATCTAGGTGGTCCTTAAAAGTTTTGTAGTAGCTAGCAGATAGTCCGTCCGGGCCCGGGCATTTGCCCGGTTTCAGTTGTTTTAAAGCCGTATCCCATTCCTGTCGGGTAATCGGACCTTCCAGAGAATCAGACATCTCTTGGGAAATGGTCCTGGGGCAATGTTGATTTAGGAACTGTGCGATATCAGTTGCCCTAGAGGTGGGTGTGTTGGTTGTGGGATTTGTGTCCCCAATATTGTATAGTGTTGAGTAAAATTTTTCGAATTCAGTGGCTATATCCGTGTTTTTCGTGTAAACCTCCCCTTTGGATGAGTGAAGTTTGTGAATGGTGTTTTTGGCTTTCCTAGTTCGAAGTGCTTGGGCTAGCAGGTGACCACTTTTGTTTCCAAATTCGTAAAAAAGCTTATGTGTAAGCATGTATTTTTTCCGTGTAATCTTGCCCAACTCCTCCTGAATTAGAGACCTGGTATCTATAAGTTCCTGAAGTAAATTCTGGGCTAGTGTGCGTTTGTGTAACGTCTCCAGCGTTTGTAATTTGGCGTATAGGTCCGAAAGAGTCTTGCGTTTTTCCCGTCTGATTTTAGCTGTCATCGAAATAAGTTTTCCCCTGACAACGCATTTGTGTGCCTCCCATTGTGTCATGCTGGTCGTGTCTGGCGTATCATTGTCCGTAAAGTAGTTCTCTATACAGAGACGAATTTCCTCCTGTCTTCCTATATCTGATAGGATTGTCGGGTCCAGTTTCCAAGTCTGTGAACGTTTAATTTTTTCTGGTAAGGATAGCGAGATTGAGATGGGGTGATGGTCTGATATAGTCATGGGCTCTATGGTGGCTCTAGTTAAGAATGGAAGATCACTCTGGGTCAGGAAAAAGTAGTCCAGCCTGGAGTAGCGATTGTGAGGGTTAGAAAAGAATGTATAATCTCTCTCCTTGGGATGTAACGTGCGCCACGCGTCATGAAGCAGGAGGTTTTGAAGGCTTAGTTTGATTTGACGCAATGCTTTGTATGGCAGGTGGGAAGTACCCGAGGATGTGTCAATGATGGGTTCCAGGGGCACGTTGAAATCTCCGCCTACTATTAGTATACCCGATTGAAAGGTGGCTAAGCGCTGAGAGATGTCGCGGAAAAACGGGACTTGGGATGAGTTAGGGCTGTATATATTGGCCAGGGTTATGTGTTTATCCTTCCATGTCCCTTTTAAGAATAAGAACCTACCCTGTTCATCTGCTAGCGTGTCTGTCACTTGGAAGGGAACAGTTTTAGACAGGAGAATCGAGACACCTTTCGATTTGGCTTCCGGATTAGTAGCGTGGAAGTCGTGTGGATAAAAGAAATTGGCCAATTTTGGTCTGGATTTTGAGCAGAAATGAGTCTCTTGCAGGAAGACTATGTCAGCTTTCATGCTACGCATATTGGCAAGAACTTTTGAACGTTTTTCAGGAATATTCAAGCCTTTTGCGTTTAGGGAGATCAGTTTAAGGGTAGGACAAGAGGAACTGTGGTTAATTGCAGCCATAGTGAGCTGGTTATATTGTTGGGGTAGCTGTGGCTATCCTCTTTTGTATATCTTTAATGTTTTTTTTTTTTTTTTTTTTTTTTGTGTGTTCCCCCCTTTTTTTTTTTTTTTTTTTTTTTCTCCCCTCCTCACTTCGTCTTTAGGGTGTTAAGGGGGAGTCTATCCGGGAAGGGAGTCAAGACGGACCACCTATGGGAGATGGTTTTTTAGGGTTAGGTCGGAAGAAAAGATATGGGTGAGAGGCAGGTGGGGTGGGGATAAGGGAAAGGGATCTATATAGGTAAGAGAGCTTGTGGTGAAAAACTCAGGGGAGGTATGGGGGGGGGGGGGGGGTAGGTAGGTAAGTGAGTATGATCTGGTGGCGGGTCAGACCACTGGTCGACCCGGTGTGTAAGGTACCAGAAGAGGTCAGTGGAATCTCACAGAGACCACTGTGTGTGGGAGTGGTAGAGAACGGTTCCTAGAGGGAGATAATCTCACGGTCCCAAGAGGCCATATTAGGTTAGATGTGGGCAGGTGGGGGCTGGGTGTACAAAAGATATAGTGGTCAGTACCCGGGTTCTGCGGGGAGGTGTATGGTATGTGCCCGCTAGGTATATGTGTCAGTAGATATGAGATGTTTCGGCAAGATATAGCGTCACATGGTATGAAAAGTATATAACCACAATGTAACATCAACAACAGTTGTATACAGATTATGAGGAGACAAACTTGTCTAACGATGGGTTCCACGGGAACGTGCATATGTATATTATAGATGATGTGCTTAAAAAATACCTGAGGGCCCCTTTGGATACAGGATCACTGCATGGTGGATCATCCTCTAACTCGTAGGGAAGGCCAGGATGGCATCCTGTGTGATGACTCAGCATGCGAGGGATAAAGGGTAGCTAGTGAGAGAGTCTCAAGCCAGTGTAGAGACAAGGTATGTAAGCTCAATATATTAAGAAGAGGAATCTTTTGAGCACCCTCCTCTGTGCTATTACCATTAAGAAAGGCACCTCCAGACCCAAAAAAGGAGATAACAGTCCAAGTCATATGGATAGGCAAAGTGTACATCACTTGCACATACGGAGTGAGAGGGAGGGCCTATGGTCTGGTTAATGTAAAGAGTAGGACGGGTGCTTCGTGTTGGAAGCACCGGTCCTATTCCGTATGTCAGAATTGCATGCTCCTCTAAACTAATGTAAAAAGTGGATGCTCGCCATTTCCCCCCCCCCCCCCCATTTGAAGACATTGTTTCCCTAATTCTATTTCATCCCCCCCCCCATCCCTACCTCTTTTTTGTGCAACTCACACCCTTACCTCAGGATATTCGTACCCTCTACACCTCAAAATATCCTGCGTGCTGTTTACAGTGGAATTGACCAGTGCCAGTAGCGGTAGCGGCCCCTCCGAAGGTCTGCTCTCTACCAAGTTAAGTGGGGAGTGCATATATAATGAGTCAAGGTACGGTATCTCGTGCCCTCGAGTGTTGGGGTGGTCTGAAGTGACTCTCCTTGACAGACAATGGTCATGTTTCAGCACAACGTTCCCTCACCAAGGTAATAAAATCAAGTTTTAGTATATCACAGTGTCATATTTCCAATCCTATAAACTTTGTACAGCAACCTGTAAAGAGAGCGCTTAAGTGATTATTCATTACATATCAAGTGTACATGGGTGGGATTATATAGCGGCAATTCGGAGAGAACAGAGCAGTGCATTTCCTACTTTAGGGTCATTCGGGGCAGGAAAAGGATACAGCACATCTGTCTGAAAGTTGACAGAGGTGAGTGGGTTTGACAATGTCATACAGCACTGCCTCTGTGCTGAGAGGAGAGTCACCTTTACTGAAAGTGTAAGTCCAGACCTGGTTGAACATTTGGATCGATCATCTGGTATCAGCTGTAGGGAATAACTCCTAGGTAAGTATGGGTGGGGGTTACATATTGTAACTGGGGGGTAAAAAAAACCCATATGGAGGGGGGGTTCACCTGTTGAAATCGAGATCCTCTGTGGCTAGGTGAAGGTATTTCTATGGGGCGGTATATGTATTGGCCATGAGTCTTCTCTGGGGGGGCCCTCATGAAAGGGGAAGATTAATATACTATTGTATGCAGTTCATAGTTCCCGTGGAGGAAGTTCAAGGTGTACCAGGTAACTGTGTGGGGAGGCAATGTGGAATAAGAACAAGTGGTGTAAGACCAACCCATCCAGTAATCGGAGGGTTAGGTACCTGTTCATGTATGGCGTGCTTTGCGATGATCCGGAGATGCAGTAGGGCTACCATTTCGCAGCGGTCCCGCGGCGTTTGAGGGTGACGGAGGAGGATGAGCTCTGCGACGGCGGTTGATGCTGAAGTTGCCCGCTTCGATCACATCATCCATGGAAGTTGCTCTTCTCAACGGGGGAAGACGGAAGTCACTGTACCAATCCGGCAGGGCGACAAGAGGGATGTTGAGGGAGGTGCAAAAATGCTCTAGGTCTTCTGGAACTCTGAGGTTAACATTTGCTGTGGCAGATAGGCAGAAAGGGAACTTCCATCTGTACACTATTGCGCGTGATCTCAGGACATCCAGCAGGGGTCTCAATTCCCTTCTCCTCTGAAGTGTAATGGTGGATAAGTCCTGGAAAATTTTTATTTCAGTACCTCTATATGTGAGGCGAGCCCTGCCTCTGGCTTTCCGCAGAATTTCTTCTTTTGTGAGGAAATCAGTGAGGCAGCAGATCACGTCTCTAGGGGGATCTGTGTCCCTTCCTCTAGGTCGCAAGGCTCTGTGCATCCTTTCCATGGGGATTGGTGTGTCAGGGGCCCTCTCCAGCAGGTCATTAAATAAATCGGTGATCGTGCGGGTGAGCACATTCACATCTATGGATTCGGGGAGTCCTCTTACCCGGAGGTTCCGGCGCCTCCCCCTATTATCCAAATCTTCCATGTGTCTATTGATTTCTCTGAGGTGTACAGCATGGGATTCCGTCACTTGCTGTATGTGGCAGAGGGAGGTATCATGGCGGGTCTGCGTTTCCTCAAGATCCTCCACCCTCAGGGATATAGCCTGTATGTCTGTGCGGAGGTCTTGGATGGCCTCCGCTATTGTAGCTGACAATGACTGTTTAATGTCAGCAGCCACAGACCTCAGATCAGCCATACTGATCGCGGGTGCCGCCGTCATTTCCGCCGCTGGGGGGCTACGGCTGCGTGAGCGGGCAGTACTCCTACTCGAGGAGCGCGGCTCTGAGGCCTGTGAGTCCTGCGTGCTGTCTCTAGGCTGCGGCCGGAAGATCTCCGGTATTTGACGGCCCGATTGTGTACCTTGCGTCCTGGGGGACCGGGATCTAGTTGCTGGGGCACTCCGGGATGTGCTTTCCATACTACGCCCCGCTGATGCTGCCTGTAGTCAGAATGCTAGACCTTAGGGTCCGGGAGCCGAGGGATTAGGCGTCCATCACGGATCCGAGCCAGGCCACGCCCCCGGGTGCACACTTAACACACACTTAACCCCTCCCAGCCCCCTAGTGGTTAACTCCTTCACTGCCAGTGTCATTTACACAGGGATCAGTGCATTTAAATAGCACTGATTGCTGTATAAATGACAATGGTCCCAAAAATTTGTGTCCTCCATAATGTCGCAGTCACAATAAAAATCGCTAATCGCCGCCATTACTAGTAAAAAAAAAATATTAATAAAAATGCTATAAAACTATCCCCAATTTTGTAAACGCTATAACTTTTGGGCAAACCAATCAATAATCGCTAATTGCAATTTTTTTTACCAAAAATATGTAGAAGAATACGTATCGGCCTAAACTGAGGAAAAAATAAATTTTTATATATTTTTTTGGGGATATTTATTATAGCAAAAAGTAAAAAATGTAGAATTTTTTTCAAAATTGTCGCTCTATTTTGTTTATAGCGCAAAAAATAAAAACTGCAGAGGTGATCAAATACCACCAAAAGAAAGCTCTATTTGTGTTAAAAAAGGACGCCAGTTTAGTTTGGGAGCCACGTTGCACGACCGCGCAATTGTCAGTTAAATCGACACAGTGCCGAATCACAAAAAGGGGCCTGTTACTTTGGGTGCAAATTGGTCCAGGGCTTAAGTGGTTAATTTGTAAGTTAGTTAGTTAGTTGTTTTTAAGTACTACTAAGCCCACTCCTCCCGCCTCCCTTGTATTGATTAGTTTGGAGAATGCACACCTTGCCCTCTTTCCTTGCCAAAGATATCTGTTGATCATAGATTGGGCTTTAATAAAGAAGATGTTAGGCACTGGGATAGGGATGGTCCTAAATAGGTATAGAAATTGTGGTAGCAGTACCATTTTAAAGGCTGCCAGTCTCCCGGACCAGGATAATTCTGTTTTTGCTAGATCTTGGAGTTTGGGGAGTAGTTTGTCTAAGAATATGGAGTAAATTGCTTTGAACAATTCCTAGGTGTTAAGGTAATGCCTAAGTAATTTATACCAGTGGTGTTCCACGTGTATGGGTATAATTGTTTAATTTTGCACCTAGTTTTAGGAGGTATATTGATGCCAAGGATGTATGACTTAGTGTTGTTTACTTTGTAGTAGAATATACCGTTGAACATTTTGAGTGTTTGATGTATCAAGGCTAATGAGGTCTCTACATTTGTGATCATGAGTATAACATCGTCAGCAAATAGACTGATGGTGTGTGCTGAGTTGTTATTGTACAAGTAAATGTGCAAATGGTCAGATGTATCATTAGTAAAAACTAATGATACTTGAGGAAGGAGCGCGGCTGTCACGCTAACACAGCCCGTACGCTCACGAAACGTGCGTCGCCTGCCAGTGACGTCATCCCGATGTGCCTGAAACTCCCTGCGGACCAAGCCTCGCTTTGAGAGACTCCCCCACCGCTGCCGGCTTTCTCATCATAACGGTGTATGGAGACACTTATCCCAGGAGGATTGTACCCAGCACAGATATGGAGACCGACCTGATGACAACTGATGGACTCTTACTACATGCCTAAAATAACTCTACTAAATGTGAGTTGTTAGAACACATGTTTATAATAAATTGTATTGTTTAACCACTTTCAGACCGGACCAATTTGCAGCCAAAGGACCAGGCCCCTTTTGCGATTCGGCACTGCGTCGCTTTAACTGACAATTGCGCGGTCGTGCGACGTGGCTCCCAAACAAAATTGACGTCCTTTTTTTCCCACAAATAGAGCTTTCTTTTGGTGGTATTTGATCGCCCCTGCGGTTTTTATTTTTTGCGCTATAAACAAAAATAGAGCGACAATTTTGAAAAAAATGCATTATTTTTTATTTTTTGCTATAATAAATATCCCCCAAAAATATATAAAAAACATTTTTTTTCCTCAGTTTAGGCCGATACGTATTCTTCTACATATTTTTGGTAAAAAAAATCGCAATAAGCGATTATTGATCGGTTTGCGCAGAAGTTATAGCGTTTACAAGATAGGGGATAGTTTTATAGCATTTTTATTAATAATTTTTTTTTTTTATTATTAATGGCGGACATCTGCGATTTTTTTTTGTGACTGCGACATTATGGCGGACACATCGGACATTTTTGACACATTTTTGGGACCATTGTCATTTTTACAGCAATTAATGCATTTAAATGCATTGATTTCTGTATAAATGACACTGGCAGTTTAGGAGGTAACCACAAGGTGGCAGTGTAGGGGTTAAGTAGGCCTAGGGGTGTTTTTTTTTACTGTGGGGGGGCGTGGCTGTCAGCTAGTGAATGCTGATCTCTGCTCCAATCACAGGGAGCAGAGATCGGCGTCACTAGTTGCTAGGCAGAACGGGGAGATGCTGTTTATCTCGGCATCTCCCCGTTCAGCCGCTCTGTGAGACGATCGCGGGAGTCCCCGCGGCGATCGAGTCCGCGGGGACCGCGGCCGGACTCACGGGGGTCCCGACCGGCGCGGGAGCGCGCCGCTCCCGGCGCGCTCCCGATGGCACGGACAGGCTAAAGGAGGGACGTATATATATACGCCCTCCTGCCTGTACGTGCCATTCTGTCGACGTATATCGTCGTGCGCCGGTCGGCAAGTGGTTAAAACTACTGCACCCAGAGGCACCCCTCTCCTTGTCTTTTCTGTGCTGAGTTGTTAAACCTATGTCCTGTAATTTGAGGGTGGTTGCGTATGTAACTCGCCAGAGGTTCCATGAGAAGGTTGAAAATTAACGGTGAAAGTGGGCACCCCTGGTGAGTTCCATTTGTAATATTAAATGGAGTGGAAAGTGCCCCTGAGGTGTAAACCTGGGCAGAGGGCTTGGAATATAATGCCATAATTGCAGAAAATATGGTGCCTTGGAATCAAAACTTCTTCAATATCCTGGCAAGATAACCCCAATGTATCCAATCGAATGCCTTCTCTGCATCCAAAGCTAGGAGCAGAGAAGGCGTTCCCTTCAGATTTGCATGGTGGATTATATTAAATAGATGCCTAGTGGCGTCAGTGGTTTGACGTCCTTTTGTAAATCTGGATTGGTCCATATGTATTAGCTGTGGAAGTATGTTTATCAGCCTTAGTGCGATCAGTTTGGCATATAGTTTCAGGTCGTTATTAAAGAGGGAGTCCGGCGACAAATATTGCAGCTGCTGACTTTTAAAATAAGGACACTCACCTGTCAGAGGGTTCAGCGATGTCGGCACCCGGGGCTGAACTGTCCCTCGGTCTTTGGATGCTGCCGCCGCCATCTTGGGTATGGGAATCAGGAAATTAAGCCTTGCAGGTTCACTTCCCGGCTCCCTACTGCGCATGCGCGAGACGCGCAGCGCAATAGGAATGCTCCGTGCTGTCTCTGGGTCCTGTGTGTGTCCCAGCAGACAGCGGGGTGAAACAGGAAGAGGCATAGACTCCCATAGGAGTCTATGTCTGGAAGTGGGTGCAAATACCTGTCCTAGACATGTATCTGCACCCCCTCCCCCCTGAAAGGTGCCAAATGTGACACCAGAGGGGGGAGGGTTCCGTTGAGCGGAAGTTCCACTTTAGGGTGAAATACCGCTTTAAGTAATGATATCGGCCTGAAATTCTGTGGAAGAGATGGTTCCTTCCCTGGTTTGGGCAGGGTGATTACAAGTGTTTTCAACATTTCTGATGGGAAGGAAGAAGAGGCAGCTGCAGTGTTGAAAATATTGGTTAGGTGGGGTGTGCAGTCCCAGAATATGTGATAATGGGTGCCCAAGGTTAAACCACATTTCCAGCAATGTCCAGATTATGTCAGTTTTCGAGGAAGTCTGAGGTCCTATACCAAAATATGAGTATTTTGTAAGCAGCTTCCCTCTGTGCCACACATCTTGAAACTTTGGATGTAGATTCCCATATTTTCCCCCAGTCACCTAGGGAGATAGGTCATTGTAAAATATGGGACCATTTCCTCATGTAGGAATGACTATTTTCAGTCAAGGGAGGGAGCTGCATGTAGGATTCTATAGATAGGTGAAATCAGGTGGGGTTCATAGGGGTCTCTGGAGCATAGCAATTCAAATTTGGTTGGTATGTCTAAGGTCACATGTGGGGTCTTGGTGGCAAAGAAATGTTTGATTTGTAGAAAGGAATAGAAGAGAGTTTTGGGGATTTTATGTTTGGTTTGTAAATCGGAAAAGGAGAGTAGTGTGCATGTCTGGGTGTACCAAATGGCGTAGTTGAAATATTCCAGCTTGGGTGCAAGGCAACATAGAGTTATAAGATAGACT
>CM053034.1:152432876-152474595 GCA_028564925.1 Lithobates sylvaticus
CAATGCAATAGGACTGGTCCGCGCGAGCTCGGGGACCCCTGTGTGTCCCAGCAGACAGCACGGTGGGACGGGATGTGGCGTATACTTCTGTGGGAGTCTATGGCCGGATGTGTGTGCAAATACCTGCCTTACACAGGTATCTGCAACCCCTCACCCCTAAAAGGTTCCAAATAAGACACCACAGGGGTGCAGGGATCCAATGAGCGGAAGTTCAAATTTAGGGTTGAAGGGCGGTTTAAGTATTGGAGTTTCATTAGATAGACATTTCAATTCTGTCTTCAAGTAGGATCTTCTAACAAACTGCTAATAATTGGACAACACTTTTAAACAATGTTTAATAATCCTATTTTGGCACTCAAATATCAGTGTGATTAAAAGTGTACCTTTTTGTGTTCCATTACCATAGGGGGCAAAAGACTCAGACGTCAGTCCGAACCTACGAGGACCTCCCGGCCTCACCAGACTAATTGGGCAGTTAGCCCAAGCCCACGCATGGATGTGGCGGAACAGGTGGTTGAAGTGGATCAAATCTGCACCCCACCAAGTGAGTGTCTCAGAACACAGATTGAGCTAATAAATTAAGGTCTGCATGTTTTTGACACTTTTTTTCTTGTGTTTTATCTACCCAACTTTTAGGTGATGCTGATCTGTTTGTGGAAGGACAAGCTGCGGAGCCATTTTTCCACAGACAGTGCCCACAGGCTTATTGGGCAGATCATGGCCTGGAATCTGCAGCTGGAAAATATGCAGAAGGAGATGGCCACCATGCAGCAGGGAATGAAGGACATGATTGATGTTTTGGGGAGAATCTAAAGACCCCTTTTCCATTTCTTAACATCAATCATGTCCTTCATTCCCTTTTGATGCGCTGTTTTACAAATTTTAGAGGCCAAATTTTTAATATGCACACGGTGTGTCAACATGTGCTATGTGCCATCAGGGGATCTCAATGGACGCATTTTGTGTTTGCAACCCCTAATGCTAGTAGGTGAGAGGGAAGGGGTTGCACACACAAAACACGTCCATTGATTCCCCATGATGGAACATAGCACATGTTGACATTACCCATTTTCCTGTTAAATTAGTGTGCATATTCTAAATTTGGCTTCTACTGTTCATGGGTTACCTGTTGAACTTTGTAAGTTCTGGGCTTTTACATTGTGTAAATATTTTCTAATGCTAAGCCTAAATTTTTTACCATTTTAAAACATGTTTTTATGTTTGTTTAAAAAAATCAATCACAAAAATAAAAAAATATGTTGTGAGAAAAAGACCAAAAAAATGTAAAAAATATAACATAAAAAATAAAAAATAAAAATAAATCTTGTTGAAAAAAAAAAAAAAAATCTTGTTGAAAAAAGAAAAAAAAAAAAAAAAAATCTTGTTGAAAAAAGAAAAAAAAAAAAAAAAAAATCTTGTTGAAAAAAAAAAAAAAAAAAAAAAAAATAACAGAAAAAAGGTTTGGATGTGCACTAGAATAAAAAATAATAATGTTTGCACAAATTAAACAATGTGTGGCTTCTTCTTTTTTTAAATACTACCAGTTTGACCAAAACATGTTGTGGTTCATTGACAAAGGGGCTTATTTACTAAACGCAAAACAAGTTTGCCACTATTAAGATGAGCACTAGGACAACATATAAAACAGGCAAAATTAAAAGCAAAACCATACGAAAATACCAATATTTCAAACATCAATAACTGTATTTATTCTTTGTAAATCAAAAAGATGGTTTAAGGGTCTGCTGCCATTGCAATGGCCCCCCTACCATTAAAATAATGTAAATAACGGTCCCGCACTTGCTGGGCTGATTGTGGGGCGGAACCAAGACGGCGATTATCCAGCCCTGTCATGTTGCCTTCCACTCCGGCCTCAGGGCCGATTGGTAATGAGTATGTTCCCGAATGTTTGCGTAAATAATTGTGCATGACACAGCATGCAAGAATAATAGTATTCAGTTTGTACTCTGCCAGATGTAGGGATGTAAGGAGCAATCTGAAACGGTTGGCCGTAATACCAAAGGCATTTTCCACAACCCGTCTTGCTCTGGCCAACCGATAATTAAAAATCCTCCTCTCAGGGGTGAGGGATCGTTGGGGAAATGGCCTCATCAGATGGTCACCCAGACCGAACGCCTCGTCGGCAATGAAAACGAAGGGGAGTCCCTCCACATTATCTTCATCTGGTGGCAGCTCCAGGCCACCAGTCTGGAGACGATGACCGAACTCCGTGTGGTTGAAGACTCCTCCGTCCGACATCCGGCCGTTTTTCCCCACATCCACATAAAGAAAGTCATATTGTGCCGACACCACCGCCATCAACACTATACTATGGAACCCCTTATAATTCCAATAGTAAGACCCCGAATGGGGTGGGGGCACAATTCGCACATGCTTCCCGTCAATCGCCCCTCCGCAGTTGGGAAAGTCCCAACGGGCAGCAAACTGGGAAGCCACAGTCTGCCATTCCTGTGGCGTGGAAGGACACTGTGAAGTCAAACACAAATATACAAATCGAATTAAAAACCAGGCAAAACACCTAACTAAATGCAACAAATTAACAAACAATTTGGAAGAACATATGTATTTATTTAGTAAGTCCTTGAAATAAAGCCAAAAGATTAAGGATAAGGGACAAATCTCTGATTGATGACCCCTCTGATGGCCCAGAGAAGATAATAATGGGGATGTGGGTGTGGAGTCATTAATTGTAAGGTCACACAATACACATGCAATTAATTAACGGGGTGTGTGTTGGGGGGGGGGGGGTTAATTACAAGCTGACCAAAACCACATGCTATTAATTATCAGGGGGTGTGGGGGTGGGGTGGGGGGGGGTTAATTACAAGCTGACCAAAACCACATGCTATTAATTATCAGGGGGTGTGGGGGGGGGGGTTAATTACAAGCTAACCAAAACCACATGCTATTAATTATCAGGGGGTGTGGGGGGGGGGGTTAATTACAAGCTGACCAAAACCACATGCTATTAATTATCAGGGGGTGTGGGGGGGGGGTTATTACAAGCTAACCAAAACCACATGCTATTAATTATCAGGGGGTGTGGGGGGGGGGTTGGGGTGGGGGGGTTAATTACAAGCTAACTAAAACCACATGCTATTAATTATCAGGGGGTGTGGGGGGGGGGGGGGTTAATTACAAGCTGACCAAAACCACATGCTATTAATTATCAGGGGGTGTGGGGGGGGGGGTTAATTACAAGCTAACCAAAACCACATGCTATTAATTATCAGGGGGTGTGTGGGGGGGGGGTTAATTACAAGCTAACCAAAACCACATGCTATTAATTATCAGGGGGTGTGGGGGTGTGGGGGGGGTTAATTACAAGCTGACCAAAACCACATGCTATTAATTATCAGGGGGTGTGGGGGGGGGTTAATTACAAGCTGACCAAAACCACATGCTATTAATTATCAGGGGGTGTGGGGGTGTGGGGGGGGGGGTTAATTACAAGCTGACCAAAACCACATGCTATTAATTATCAGGGGGTGGGGGGGGGGTTAATTACAAGCTGACCAAAACCACATGCTATTAATTATCAGGGGGTGTGGGGGTGTGGGGGGGGGGTTAATTACAAGCTAACCAAAACCACATGCTATTAATTATCAGGGGGTGTGTGGGGGGGGGTGGCGGGGTGGGTTAATTACAAGCTGACCAAAACCACATGCAATCAATTTAAAAATGAGGGTCAAGGGGGGTGAAAGGGGTGAAAGGGGGGGTGAGTAAAGCTGTACAATGGAGCTGGTAATATACATTTTTAACCAAAGAAAGTGACTAGGCTAGGGGTGTTTAGGGGGCCAAGCTTCCATGCTGGGGAGGTTGGTGCAAGCAAATATGCATGTGACCCACTAAATAATACATTCTTAAAGCTATTTCGATAAGTCAACCATAAAATACTAGACAAAAAACAAAAAAAAAAAAAAAAAAAACGAATAGGGGACATTCATAGAATAGTCCTATCATGGTAATTAGCTAATGATGACATTGATGCACTACATTAGCAAACATACAAGACATAGGTAATTTTAAAAGAGAAGACTTACCTTAATGTATTCCTCCTGCAGGACGTGGATAATGGCAGAACAGGTCTCTGGAATAATGAGCCCCAGAGCCTGGGGGGAGATGCCTGTCGTGAACTTGAGGTCCTGCAAGCTTCTCCCCGTCGCCAAGTAACGCAACGTGGCGACTAGCCTCTGCTCCGCACTGATGGCTTGCCGCATGCAGGTATTCTGCCTGGTAATATAAGGGGACAGCGAAGCCAACAGACGGTGAAAAAATGGGGTCCGTCATCCGGAGATAATTCCTGAAATCATCAGGATTATTCTCACGGATCTCACGGAGCAAAGGCATATGCGAGAATTGGTCACGCTGGCGCAACCAATTCTTGGTCCATGAACTCCTCCTCACCTGTTCATGGACTGGGCTCGTGCCAAGGTGTTAACCGCAACACGAGCCCCTGCACAGCACGAACTCGTTCCCGAGTACGTCCACACTCCATGGCTTCAAAACGGTCGGCTGATCAAACAAACAACTTAACAGAACGCACTGAAGAACAGCAAGGCCTATGAAGAACGACCTGAAAAAACAGGAACGAGCGGACCAGAACGGCCTGAGAACAGGTAGGAACTGATCCACACGCACTGAAAGCCAGATACAAACCTCACAAGCACAAACTGAACGGCAGAAGCGAACGAATTAAGCAGAAGTCTGAGAAGCGCGAATCGTCTCTAACTAAACGTCAACTAACACGCGATACACACGAGATTAGCTGACGGGGCCCAAAGGGTGTCGTTTGGGATCTCGAGCTTCCTTTTTCTAGTCCCGTCATACGTGCTGTACGTCATCGCGTGAACCGCCGGACTTTTTGCGTGATCGTGTGTGGTCAAGTCCGTTCGCTTTTTAGTCCAGCGTACCCAGCTGGAAAGTCCAGCGGATTGTCGCTGGACTTAGGTCCGCCGGGAAAAGTCCCTTCGTGTGTACGCGGCATTAGAAATCCTGAAGGCGGTGCTTGGGTTTCGGGGCCCTGTACGCGGCTAGGCTCCCAAAAGTCCCACACATGTGGTATCCCCATACTCAGGAGAAGCAGTAAAATGTATTTTGGGGTGCAATTCCACATATAACCATGGCATGTGTGAGCAATATATCATTTAGTGACAACTTTTTTTTTTTTGTCTTTATTCAATCACTTGGGACTAAAAAAAAAATATTCAATGGGCTCAACATGCCTCTCAGCAAATAGCTTGGGGTGTCTGCTTTCCAAATGGGGTCATTTGGGGGGGGTTTGTACTTCCCTGCCATTTTAGCACCTCAAGAAATGAGATAGGCAGTCATAAATTAAAAGCGGTGTAAATTCCAGAAAATGTACTCTTGTTTGTAGACGCTATAACTTTTGCGCAAACCAATAAATATACGCTTATTGGCATTTTTTTTACTAAAGACATGTGGCTGAATACATTTTGGCCCAAATGTTTGACTAAAATTGAGTTTATTGGATTTTTCTTATAACAAAAAGTAGAAAATATCTTTTTTTTTCAAAATTTGCGTTTTTTTCCGTTTATAGCGCAAAAAAAAAAAATCACAGAGGCAATCAAATACCATCAAAAGAAAGCTCTATTTGTGGGAAGAAAAGGACGCAAATTTCGTTTGGTTACAACATTGCATGACCGCGCAATTATCAGTTAAAGCAGTGCAGTGCGAAATTGAAAAAAGACCTCTGGTCTTTGGCTGCCAAATGGTCCGGGGCTGAAGTGGTTAAAGTAGGGTGCCCCTCTTAGTAGATGTGCATTCACCCTTGAGATTAGACCAACTATTGCTAGTTAGGTCAAATGCGTGTGTGGGGTGACCCCTGTAGATATTCTCTGGACCGTTGGTTAACTATGATGAATGTTCCTCATATAGATGGATAGAATACAGAAAACCTCATTGCGCAGTACCGTTTAAAAATAACTTTTATTCCAAAGAATCAAAAAATATTCAACTCACATGTATGAGTGCCTGATATCCATACGACACTTTTTTCCCCCAGAAATATGGGGGAAAATGTCTCAGAGTCTTATGGAAGAAGAAGAGAGGCAGGAGAGCAGAGGACAGACATCTGAAGCCCCTGTGAGCACCAAGCGATCTCCTGGCTGGGCCTGACATTGTTGCTGAGACAGAAGGATGTCTTCTTTCAGGAGGATGGAATGACATGAGGTAAGGCTGTGTTAAGCCACTAGTAAGGTTGGAAACCATAGTTCGCCATAAATAGGGACAATTGGGAAGCAGAATTCAAGGCACTATTGTGAGCAAACTCCGCCCACGGTAAGAGGTCTGACCAGTTGTTATGATGGTCAGAAATATAGCAACGTAGGAATTGCTCCAAGGACTGATTGGCTCGTTCTGTTTCCCCATTAGACTGCGGGTGATACGCAGAGGAGAAAGCAAGCTGAATTCCCAACTGTGCACAAAAGGCTCAACAGAACTGGGACACAAACTGACTACCCCTGTCTGAGACAATCACTTTGGGTAGCCCATGTAAGCAAAAGATCTCCTGAGCAAAAATGGAAGCCAGTTCCTTAGAAGTGGGCAACATTTTAAGTGGAATACAATGAGACATTTTCGAAAACCGGTCAACCGCCATAAGGATAACTTTGTTGCCCTGGGAGTTGGGTAACTCCACAATGAAATCCATAGACAGGTGGGTCCAGGGCCTCTCTCCATTGGGTATGGGTTGTAGGAGGCCCACTGGAAGGTGCCATGGATTCTTACTTTGAGCACACACGGAACAGCGTGTCTACAAAGGCGGTTACATCAGCACGTGGACCAGGCCACCAGAATTGTTGAGAAATGGCCCAAAAGAGTTGATTCTTCCCAGGGTGGCTATCAGCCTTGGGAGAATGGTAAGTCTGGAGCACGGCAATACAGAGACTCTCGGACAAAGCAGCAGTCACAAGGTTTCTCAGGAGGAACATGGACCTGAGCGACAAGAACTTTGGCACCCAAAGGAGAAGTGAGACTGGTTGCGAACCATAGCCAGAATACAATCAGGAGGATTCACAGGAACTGGAACCGACTCCATCTTGGAAGTGGAGGAAAATTGTCGTGACAAAGCGTCAGCCCTTACATTCTTAGTACCGGGTAAGAATGAGACAATGTAATTGAAACTAGACAAGAAAAGAGCCCATCGCGCCCTTCTGGGAGAGAGGCATTTAGCCCCAGACAAGAATGTGAGATTGTTATTGTCAGTAAGAATGAGAACCGTCACAGTGATACCTTCGAGGAGATGTCTCCATTCTTTCAGGGCTAAGATGATCGCTAAAAGCTCTGTCACCCATCTCGAAATTGCACTCCGCAGATGACAATTTCTTGGAAAAGTAGCCACAAGGATGCATAGCGCACTCAGAGGTAGGACGTTGAGACAGATAGGGGCCAACTCCAGTCTCAGAAGCATCAACTTCAAGGATAAAAAGTAACGTAGGATCAGGATGTGCCAACACAGGAGCAGAAACAAAGGCAGCATTGTGACTCTCATAGGCCTTAATGGACTCCAGAAACCAACTCTGTGGGTTATCGTCCTCCCTGGTGTAAGGAAAGGCTGGCTGGAAACAGTAGTTCCCTATCGGTGCGTGCAGGTGCATGAGTGCGCGCGTGTGCGCGAGTGCGCACGCGGCTGCGCAAGTGCGCGCGAGTGTTCAGGCAGGTGCGCGTGAGTGCGCACACGGTTACCGGAGCCAGGCAGGCTATTTAAACCTGGCTCTCCCCTCTTGCTGCTTGATCTACAGCGTGCCTGTGTTTGCCTTCTAAAACTAATCTGACCCTGTGTGTTTGACCCGGCCTGATCCAGGACCTTCTCTGCTCTCTGCCTGCCTCCGACCTCCGGCTTGTCCACGACTCTGCACCTGCTTAATCCCCCTGGTCCATCTGTGATTGTGATCTACCGTTATCGACCCAGGCTTGCTCCACGACCCTGCCTCTGCCTTCTGCATCTGTTCCTGTAACAATCATCTGGTTTGAGCCAGCTTGCTTGACCTTCCAGTGTGCCTGTCCCTGTGGGACCCATCGGTTCCTGTCACCTGTTGCCTGCTGTTCCTGTCACCTGCTGCCTGCTGGTTCCTGTCTCCTGCTGCCTGCTGGTTCCTGCCACCTGCTGCCAAGGTCTGCTGATCCTGACACAGCTCCCTGAGAACCACCTGATCCATCCTTCAGCTGTTGATCCTGCCCGGCACTAATGCTACCTGCGACTCCTGCGCCTCCTGTCTCCTCTATCAGGGGCCACGAGTCTGGGATGCAAGAGAGGTCTCCTTCTGCAATACGGACTCGTCACTAGGTACGTGACACCTGGTCATATCAGTCAGGGGCTTGACCAGAGACGAGAAGTTACGAATAAACTTCAGATAATAGTTGGCAAAGCCAAGAAAACGCTGTAGAGGATGTAAACCCACAGGTTGGGGCCACTGTAGGACTGCTGAAAGTTTCTGTGTCCATCGAAAAATCAGCAGTGGAATTGACATAACCCAGGAATTTAACCTGTTCACGATGGAATTCACACTTCTCCAATTTACAATAGAGATTGTTGTCTCTTAGTTTCGGAAGCATACTACAAACATCTGTGTGGTGGCTTTCCAGGGACTTGGAAAATATGAGTATATTGTCGAGATAAACCACCACACATAACTGCAACAAATCTCAGAGGGCATTGTTAATAAATTCCTGGAAAACTGCTGGGGCGTTACAAAGGCCAAAAGGCATTAAGAGGTACTCATAATGGCCTGTTCTAGTATTAAACACAGTTTTCCACTCGTCACCTTCCTTAATCCTCACGAGATTATATGCCCCTCTCAAATCAAGCTGCCTTGAGCCGGTCAAATAACTCCATAATCAATGGAATCGGATAGGCATTCTTAATCGTGAAATGATTGAGACCCTTATAATCAATACAAGGTCTCAGTTCACCACTCTTCTTCACAAAGAACAAACCAGCACCAGCAGGAGACAAGGATTTGTGGATGAGACTTTGAGAAAGTGCGTCTGCAACATACTCCTCCATGGCCCTATCCTCCAAGACCGACAAAGGGTAAACACAGCCACAAGGGGGTATGGCACCAGGTTGAAGGTCAATTGCGCAATCATACAACCGGTGTGGAGGCAAATTGCCGGCTTGACCTTTGTCAAAGACATACCTAAAATCGCGGTACTCCTCCGGCAGGGAGGAGAGTGAAGAGGTGCACAGGACCTTGGCTACCTTCTGGAAGCATGTCTTACTGCATTGTGGCGACCAGGAGAGAACCTCAGCACGGAGCCAATCAAAAGAGGGGTTTTGCCTCTGTAACCAAGGATAACCAATAACCAGCGGAAACTTAGGTGAGGAAATAACTCGAAATTGGAATATCTCATGGTGAAGAGCCCCGATGGCCATGGACAATGGAACAGTCTCATGAGTCACATGGGCAGGCTGTAGAGGTCTCCCGCCAAGAGCCTCAATGGCAAGTGGAGTGTCATGCAGCTGCAACGGAATTGAGTGCTTCGTTACAAAGGCAGCATCAATAAATAGGCCTGCAGCTCCAGAGTCGATTAAAGCCTGTATCTCGACTGACGACTCAGCCCAAGAAAGGGTAACTGAAACCAGGGGCTTATCCTTCAGGATAATTGGGGATGAAACAGCGCCACCTAAGGTCTGTCCGTGAGCGGACCTCAAGGTTTGGGCGTTTCCTGGACGGGTAGGACAAGACTTCAAAGAGTGACCTGCCTGGCCACAATAAAGGCACCATCTTTCCCTCCTCCTAAAGGTTCTCTCATCGGTAGAGAGACGCTGAAGCCCAAGTGCATGGGTTCATCGTCACTGACCGACTAAGTACCAGGAGGCATAGGAGGGAGGCAAGGGTGAGACTGCAAAGCTCGGAGGCTTCCGCAAGTGCTCCTTAAAAGAGAGTCTTTCTCTGAGTCTGGTGTCAATGAGGATGGCAAACGTGATCAACTTCTCCAGCTCAGTGGGTATATCTTGGGCTGCTATCTCATCCTTGATGGCATCCGAGAGACCATGAGAAAAAGCAGCCACGAGGGCCTCATTGTTCTACGCAACCTCTGCTGCCAGAGTATGGAATTCACTGGCGTAATCGTCAATAGTTCTCGTACTCTGATGGCAGCAGAAGCGGAGCTTGCGGGAACGTCAAATACCCTTTTAAAAGTTGCCACAAACTCAGGGTAACTCAAGACAACAGGTTTTTGCATATCCCATAGAGGGTTTGTCCAGGTCAAGGCTCTTTTATAAAGCAAAGATATCATGAAACCTACTTTGCTTCTGTCCGTGGGAAACACCTGGGGCAGCATCTCAAAGTGTATCTCAACCTGGTTATGAAACCCTCTGGATTTGACTGGATAGCCCCCAAATCGCTGGAGAAGCAGAGAGGAACCAGACATACTCGAGGTGGGTGCCTGCACAGAGACTGGAGCAGCAGCAGGGATGGCCTGCAACACAGGTTGTACTAGAGCAGCCACAGTGGGAGATTCCTGGTGAGCCGTGTGACTCAGGAGCGTTTGTAATGCCATGGCAAACTGATCAATGCAGTTCTCCTGCTCATCCAATCTGGAAAAATTTCTGGATTCATGGCCTTTGCCTACTGTCACAAACCATGAATCACACTGAGACAGAAGTACAGTTAAATCACACTTGTTTAATAATAATAAAAAAAGTAAGCAGAGTAAACGTAGTCAAAACATAGCCAGAGTTCAGGAATCGGAACGGATAGTCAGACAAGCCAAAATGTCAGGGAGCCAGAGAACAGCGTAGTAGAACAGCAAGCAGGATCTGGAGCCAGAAGGAATATCAGCAAAGCAAGTCTTATCAGGAACACAGGAGAGCATCTCTAGAGATACGACCAAGGTGAAGGCAGAGATCATCTGGACTGGATATCAACAACAGGTGAATCAATATAGAGAGATAGGAGCTGGCAATTAGCCAACAGCTGAGCTGGCAGCTCAGAGAAGAAAGGGTTGAGTCCAGCCCTGACATACGTCTACTTCTAAGATGTATGGCAGGGCTAGATCAGGGTGTTTCAGAACGGATACAGAGGTAAACTGTTTTTTCAGGGCCTCAAAGACAGTCTGAGCTTCAGAGGACCAATGCAGTCAAATGCCTTGTGTAGTTAACTGTGTGATGGGGGGAGATGATTGTTTAAAATCCCCTGATGAATTTCCCATTGAAATTTGGGAATCCCACAAAACGTTGAATACCTTTTTTTTATCTACATGAGCTGGCCAGTCCAAAATGGCAGTGACCTTTTGACGATTCATCTTGACACCTTCAGTAGTAATGATCAGTCCCAGGAATTGAATGCTTTGGTGTTCAAACTAGCACTTCTCGGGTTTGGCGCAAAGATCATGCTGTCAAAGTCGGCCCAATATGCTCTTAACTAAGGATGGGCCCGGTGCTCGATGCGAACCCACGTTCGCATCGAGCACCGGGCGTTCGCTCGCTCGGCGAGCCAGAACTATTTTGGCCGCTCGCATCACGTTCGTGTGATGCGAGCGGCCCCGCAATGCATTGCGGCCGGCGCGGCCGACGCAGTGCATTGCTGGCTGATGATTGGCCAAGCATGCACTGTGACCCCGCATGCTTGGCCAATCACAGCCCCGGAAACTCGAAGAGCCATAATTGGCTACAGGCAGGACGCCTGTAGCCAATTACAGCTCAGGGGCTGTAGTACACGCCCCCCCCCCTATAAAACGCCGCCACGCCGTCTGCGCCGGTCACATGCTGTTCCGGCGCAGATTGAGCAGGCTGTTTCTGTGACACTCTGCTGCATTTAGATAGATAGAGAGAGAGATTCACTTGCAGAGATTGAGTTAGATAGATTCAGTTACAAAGATTGATTGACAAAGAGGGGCTTGTAGTGTGCTCGTGGCAGGCAGGCAGAGCTCCTATATTTTGTTACCAGAAGCACCTATAGGACTTGTAGTGTGTTCGTGGCAGGCAGGCAGAGCTCCTATATTTTGTTACCAGAAGCACCTATAGGACTTGTAGTGTGTTAGTGGCAGGCAGGCAGAGCTCCTATATTTTGTTACCAGAAGCACCTATAGGACTTGTAGTGTGTTAGTGACAGGCAGGCAGAGCTCCTATATTTTGTTACCAGAAGCACCTATAGGACTTGTAGTGTGTTAGTGGCAGGCAGGCAGAGCTCCTATATTTTGTTACCAGAAGCACCTATAGGACTTGTAGTGTGTTAGTGACAGGCAGGCAGAGCTCCTATATTTTGTTACCAGAAGCACCTATAGGACTTGTAGTGTGTTAGTGGCAGGCAGGCAGAGCTCCTATATTTTGTTACCAGAAGCACCTATAGGACTTGTAGTGTGTTCGTGGCAGGCAGGCAGAGCTCCTATATTTTGTTCCCAGAGGCACCTATAGGACTTGAAGTGTGTTAGTCCCATTACACACACAGAGCTATATTTTGTTCCCAGAAGCACCTATAGGACTTGAAGTGTGTTAGTCCCATTACACACACAGAGCTATATTTTCTTCCCAGAAGCACCTATAGGACTTGAAGTGTGTTAGTCCCATTACACACACAGAGCTATATTTTCTTCCCAGAAGCACCTATAGGACTTGAAGTGTGTTAGTCCCATTACACACACAGAGCTATATTTTCTTCCCAGAAGCACCTATAGGACTTGAAGTGTGTTAGTCCCATCACACACACAGAGCTATATTTTTTCCCAGAAGCACCTATAGGACTTGAAGTGTGTTAGTCCCATCACACACACAGAGCTATATTTTCTTCCAGAAGCACCTATAGGACTTGAAGTGTGTTAGTCCCATCACACACACAGAGCTATATTTTCTTCCCAGAAGCACCTATAGGACTTGAAGTGTGTTAGTCCCATTACACACAAAGAGCTATACTTTGTTCCAGAAGCACCTATAGGACTTGAAGTGTGTTAGTCCCATCACACACACAGAGCTATATTTTCTTCCCAGAAGCACCTATAGGACTTGAAGTGTGTTAGTCCCATCACACACACAGAGCTATATTTTCTTCCCAGAAGCACCTATAGGACTTGAAGTGTGTTAGTCCCATTACACACAAAGAGCTATACTTTGTTCCCAGAAGCACCTATAGGACTTGAAGTGTGTTAGTCCCATCACACACACAGAGCTATATTTTCTTCCCAGAAGCACCTATAGGACTTGAAGTGTGTTAGTCCCATTACACACACAGAGCTATATTTTCTTCCCAGAAGCACCTATAGGACTTGAAGTGTGTTAGTCCCATTACACACACAGAGCTATATTTTGTTCCCAGAAGCACCTATAGGACTTGAAGTGTGTTAGTCCCATCACACACACAGAGCTATATTTTCTTCCCAGAAGCACCTATAGGACTTGAAGTGTGTTAGTCCCATTACACACAAAGAGCTATACTTTGTTCCCAGAAGCACCTATAGGACTTGAAGTGTGTTAGTCCCATTACACACACAGAGCTATATTTTCTTCCCAGAAGCACCTATAGGACTTGAAGTGTGTTAGTCCCATTACACACACAGAGCTATATTTTCTTCCCAGAAGCACCTATAGGACTTGAAGTGTGTTAGTCCCATTACACACACAGAGCTATATTTTCTTCCCAGAAGCACCTATAGGACTTGAAGTGTGTTAGTCCCATTACACACACAGAGCTATATTTTCTTCCCAGAAGCACCTATAGGACTTGAAGTGTGTTAGTCCCATTACACACACAGAGCTATATTTTCTTCCCAGAAGCACCTATAGGACTTGTAGTGTGTTAGTGGCAGGCAGGCAGAGCTCCTATATTTTGTTACCAGAAGCACCTATAGGACTTGTAGTGTGTTCGTGGCAGGCAGGCAGAGCTCCTATATTTTGTTCCCAGAGGCACCTATAGGACTTGAAGTGTGTTAGTCCCATTACACACACAGAGCTATATTTTCTTCCCAGAAGCACCTATAGGACTTGAAGTGTGTTAGTCCCATTACACACACAGAGCTATATTTTCTTCCCAGAAGCACCTATAGGACTTGAAGTGTGTTAGTCCCATTACACACACAGAGCTATATTTTCTTCCCAGAAGCACCTATAGGACTTGAAGTGTGTTAGTCCCATTACACACACAGAGCTATATTTTCTTCCCAGAAGCACCTATAGGACTTGAAGTGTGTTAGTGGCAGGCAGGCAGAGCTCCTATATTTTGTTACCAGAAGCACCTATAGGACTTGTAGTGTGTTCGTGGCAGGCAGGCAGAGCTCCTATATTTTGTTCCCAGAGGCACCTATAGGACTTGAAGTGTGTTAGTCCCATTACACACACAGAGCTATATTTTGTTCCCAGAAGCACCTATAGGACTTGAAGTGTGTTAGTCCCATTACACACACAGAGCTATATTTTCTTCCCAGAAGCACCTATAGGACTTGAAGTGTGTTAGTCCCATTACACACACAGAGCTATATTTTCTTCCCAGAAGCACCTATAGGACTTGAAGTGTGTTAGTCCCATTACACACACAGAGCTATATTTTCTTCCCAGAAGCACCTATAGGACTTGAAGTGTGTTAGTCCCATCACACACACAGAGCTATATTTTCTTCCCAGAAGCACCTATAGGACTTGAAGTGTGTTAGTCCCATCAAACAGAGCTCCTCTATTTTCTTTGCATAAGCACCCACAGGACTTCTAGTGTGTTAGTGGCATCACACAGAGAGCTCCTATATATTCTTCTCAGCAGCACCCACAGGACTTCTAGTGTGTTAGTGGCATCACACAGAGCTCCTCTATTTTCTTTGCAGAAGCACCCACAGGACTTCTAGTGTGTTAGTGGCATCACACAGAGCTCCTCTATTTTCTTTGCATAAGCACCCCACAGGACTTCTAGTGTGTTAGTGGCATCACACAGAGCTCCTCTATTTTCTTTGCAGAAGCACCCACAGGACTTCTAGTGTGTTAGTGGCATCACACAGAGCTCCTCTATTTTCTTTGCAGAAGCACCCACAGGACTTCTAGTGTGTTAGTGGCATCACACAGAGCTCCTCTATTTTCTTTGCAGAAGCACCCATAGGACTTCTAGTGTGTTAGTGGCATCACACAGAGCTCCTATATATTCTTCTCAGCAGCACCCACAGGACTTCTAGTGTGTTAGTGGCATCACACAGAGCTCCTCTATTTTCTTTGCAGAAGCACCCACAGGACTTCTAGTGTGTTAGTGGCATCACACAGAGCTCCTCTATTTTCTTTGCAGAAGCACCCACAGGACTTCTAGTGTGTTAGTGGCATCACACAGAGCTCCTCTATTTTCTTTGCAGAAGCACCCACAGGACTTCTAGTGTGTTAGTGGCATCACACAGAGCTCCTCTATTTTCTTTGCAGAAGCACCCATAGGACTTCTAGTGTGTTAGTGGCATCACACAGAGCTCCTATATATTCTTCTCAGCAGCACCCACAGGACTTCTAGTGTGTTAGTGGCATCACACAGAGCTCCTCTATTTTCTTTGCAGAAGCACCCACAGGACTTCTAGTGTGTTAGTGGCATCACACAGAGCTCCTCTATTTTCTTTGCAGAAGCACCCATAGGACTTCTAGTGTGTTAGTGGCATCACACAGAGCTCCTATATATTCTTCTCAGCAGCACCCACAGGACTTCTAGTGTGTTAGTGGCATCACACAGAGCTCCTCTATTTTCTTTGCAGAAGCACCCACAGGACTTCTAGTGTGTTAGTGGCATCACACAGAGCTCCTCTATTTTCTTTGCAGAAGCACCCATAGGACTTCTAGTGTGTTAGTGGCATCACACAGAGCTCCTATATATTCTTCTCAGCAGCACCCACAGGACTTCTAGTGTGTTAGTGGCATCACACAGAGCTCCTCTATTTTCTTTGCAGAAGCACCCACAGGACTTCTAGTGTGTTAGTGGCATCACACAGAGCTCCTCTATTTTCTTTGCAGAAGCACCCATAGGACTTCTAGTGTGTTTAGTGGCATCACACAGAGCTCCTATATATTCTTCTCAGCAGCACCCACAGGACTTCTAGTGTGTTAGTGGCATCACACAGAGCTCCTCTATTTTCTTTGCAGAAGCACCCACAGGACTTCTAGTGTGTTAGTGGCATCACACAGAGCTCCTCTATTTTCTTTGCAGAAGCACCCATAGGACTTCTAGTGTGTTAGTGGCATCACACAGAGCTCCTATATATTCTTCTCAGCAGCACCCACAGGACTTCTAGTGTGTTAGTGGCATCACACAGAGCTCCTCTATTTTCTTTGCAGAAGCACCCACAGGACTTCTAGTGTGTTAGTGGCATCACACAGAGCTCCTCTATTTTCTTTGCAGAAGCACCCATAGGACTTCTAGTGTGTTAGTGGCATCACACAGAGCTCCTATATTTTCTTCTCAGCAGCACCCACAGGACTTCTAGTGTGTTAGTGGCATCACACAGAGCTCCTCTATTTTCTTTGCAGAAGCACCCACAGGACTTCTAGTGTGTTAGTGGCATCACACAGAGCTCCTCTATTTTCTTTGCAGAAGCACCCATAGGACTTCTAGTGTGTTAGTGGCATCACACAGAGCTCCTATATATTCTTCTCAGCAGCACCCACAGGACTTCTAGTGTGTTAGTGGCATCACACAGAGCTCCTCTATTTTCTTTGCAGAAGCACCCACAGGACTTCTAGTGTGTTAGTGGCATCACACAGAGCTCCTCTATTTTCTTTGCAGAAGCACCCATAGGACTTCTAGTGTGTTTAGTGGCATCACACAGAGCTCCTATATATTCTTCTCAGCAGCACCCACAGGACTTCTAGTGTGTTAGTGGCATCACACAGAGCTCCTCTATTTTCTTTGCAGAAGCACCCACAGGACTTCTAGTGTGTTAGTGGCATCACACAGAGCTCCTCTATTTTCTTTGCAGAAGCACCCATAGGACTTCTAGTGTGTTAGTGGCATCACACAGAGCTCCTATATATTCTTCTCAGCAGCACCCACAGGACTTCTAGTGTGTTAGTGGCATCACACAGAGCTCCTATATTTTCTTTGCAGAAGCACCTATAGGACTTCTAGTGTGTTAGTGGCATCACACAGAGCTCCTATATTTTCTTCTCAGCAGCACCCACAGGACTACCGACTACAATGGCTGGAAGACCGCCAAGGGGAGGCAGAGCGTGCAGAGCCAAGAACACAGGGCAGGCAGGCTCTGTTTCTAGTGGACGTGGCCGTGGACGTGGACGTGGTCGTGCATCGTCATCAGCACGTGGCCATGGGACACGCGCGTCTTTGTTTTCGGCAGCTGGACATGTGGAGCCGCATCATGCTGAAGGCTTGGTAGAATGGATGACCAAGCCCTCCTCATCCTCCTCATCCTCTCTCACCCAGGCTCAGGGTACTGACAGAGCATCATCAGCCACCCTTCCCTAGACCCACCATGTCCTCCTGAGGAGTCCCCCGAACTCTTTGAGCACAGTGTTGGGTACATGCTCCAGGAGGATGCCCAACGATTCGAAGGCTCGGATGACGATACCCAGCTTGAGGAATCTGGCAGTACAGTTCCACCAGCTGCAGCTTACTGCCAGGTTTGCTCTAGTGGTGAAGAGGGAGGGGATGATGAGGTCACTGACTCCACGTGGGTGCCTCAAGGGAGAGAGGATGAGGAGGAGGACGAGGAGGAGGAGGATGCGGCGTCACATGTCCAACGAGGCAGGATGCCCCCTGGAGGCCAGGTAGAGGCCAGCACAGCAACTGTACAACACCGCAGAGCTCCGCCTGTGCAGGGCGCTGCCTCTGCACGTTATCAGAAAAGTTCTTTGGTGTGGGCCTTTTTTGAGACGAGTGCAGCAGATCGCACCACTGCTATTTGCAATATTTGTCTCAAGCGTATCTCGCGTGGCCAAAACATCAGCCGCTTGGGCACGACAAGCATGACCAGACATATGGCGACCTGCCATGCAGCTCGTTGGCAGGCACACATAAAAGACCCACACCAAAGAACTAAGCGGACCTCTCCTTGCTCCTCCTCAGCTGGGATCTCCATCCCCACTACACCTTCAGTCCTCTCTGAAAGCTGCTCTGAGAGGACTGAAGGTGTAGAATTTGGTGTGTCACAACCAAGTACTTGCAGTACACCGACGTCCGAATGCAGCAGGCAAATTTCCCTGCCCCAGCTGCTGGACCGTAGAAAGAAGTACACTCCCAGCCATCCACATGCCCAGCGGTTGAATGCTAGCCTTGCTAAATTGCTAGCACTTCAACTGCTGCCTTTTCAGTTGGTAGACTCGGCCCCCTTCCGTGAGTTTGTTCAATGTGCGGTTCCTCAGTGGCAGGTTCCCAAACGCCACTTTTTCTCGCGGAAGGCGCTTCCGTCTCTCTACCGGCATGTGGAGGGCAATGTCCATGCCTCGCTGGACAGGGCGGTCAGCGGTAAGGTGCATATTACCGCTGACTCATGGTCCAGCAGGCATGGACAGGGACGGTACCTTTCTTTCACGGCCCATTGGGTCACTCTATTGGCAGCTGGGAGGGATGCAGGACAAGGTGCAGTAGTGTTGGAGGTTGTTCCGCCACCACGCCTCCAAAACGCGACTACTGCTACTGGTTGTGACACACCTCTCTCCTCCACCCCTCCTCTTCTTCTTCCTCCAGTGCTCTGTCCTTGGAACCAGCGGTGCTCCGTAGGCGTACAAGGGGCTACGCAAGTACGCAGGCAAAAAGATGCCATGCCGTGCTTGCGCTGGTGTGTTTGGGGGACAGGAGCCACACTGGGCCAGAGGTTCTGGCAGCTCTGCAGGGGCAGGCCGAGAGGTGGTTGACGCCACGTCAGCTTAAGCCAGGAATGGTCGTTTCTGACAATGGCACCAACCTCCTCTCCGCCCTGCGACAGGGGCAGCTCACCCATGTGCCCTGCATGGCTCACATCCTCAACCTGGTGGTGCAGCGGTTCTTGGGCAGGTTCCCAGGCTTACAGGATGTCCTGAGGCAGGCCAGGAAAGTCTGTGTGCATTTCCGCCGATCTTATAATGCCAGTGCTCGGCTGACTGAGCTGCAAAAGGAGCTGAACCTGCCCAAGAACCGCCTAATATCTGACATGCCCACCAGGTGGAACTCAACGTTGGCCATGCTGCAGCGACTGCACACGCAGCAGAGGGCCATCAATGAGTACCTTTGCGACTACGGCACCAGGACAGGGTCAGGGGAGCTTGTTTTTTTTTCCCCACGTCAGTGGAGCATGATCAGGGATGCATGCACTGTCCTCTCACCATTTGAGGAGGCCACGAGGATGGTGAGCAGTGACAGTGCATGCATCAGTGACACTGTCCCTCTTGTCCACCTGTTGGAGCATACGCTGCGTGGGATAATGGACAGGGCACTTGAGGCAGAACAGAGGCAGGAAGAGGAGGACTTCCTTGCCTCTCAAGGCCCCTTTATCCGGACAGTGTTCCTTCTGTCCCACCCATCACACAGGAAGAGGAGGAGGAGGAGGGAGGAGGAGGAGGAGGAGGATTGTGTGAGCATGGAGGTGGAGCCTGGCACTCAGCATCAGCAGCAGCAGTCTTTTAGGGATGATGTACAGTCCCAACAAGCCAGTGGACTTGTACGTGGCTGGGAGGAGGTGGCTGGCGATCATGTCATCCTCAGTGACCCAGAAGACTCCGGACCGAATGCCTCAGCTAACCTACGCTGCATGGCCTCCCTGATCCTGCAAAGCCTGCGGAAGGATCCTCGTGTTCTTCGGATCAAGGAGAGGGACCATTACTGGCTGGCCACTCTCCTTGATCCGCGGTACAAGGGTAAGGTTGCGGACCTTATCTTGCCGTCGCAGAGGGAGCAGAGGATGAGACATCTCAGGGAGGCCTTGCAGAAAGGTCTGTGCAACGCGTTCCCAGAAACTGGGAGGCTACAAACTCCTGGTCCTGGGCGACGAGTTGCTGAGGCTTCGGTCAGTGGCAGAAGGAGCGGTGGGGAAGGTGGACGTCTGACCGATGCGTTCAGACAATTTTTTAGTCCGCAGCCCCAAGGTATGATCGGTTCCAGCAACCATCGCCAGCGTCTGATATACATGGTGCAGGAATACCTTGGGGCAAGGTCAGACTTGGACACCTTTCCCACCGAAAATCCTCTGGCTTACTGGGTCCTGAGGATGGATCACTGGCCAGAGCTTGCACAGTATGCAATTGAGCTACTGGCCTGTCCTGCCTCCAGCGTTCTTTCCGAACGCACATTCAGTGCTGCTGGAGGATTTGTGACTGATCATAGGGTGCGCCTGTCCACCGCCTCGGTTGATCGACTGACATTCATCAAAATGAATCAGTCTTGGATCACCACCAGCTACCAGGCACCTGAGGCGGATATAACCGAATAATTTTTAATGTCACATCCCTTCAAGACTGCCTATGCTGATGCTGAGTGACTGTCCTCTTATGTTCACTGACTATCCTCTTCCTCCTCCTCAATGATCCATGCCACAGCACCAGTGCCTAAGGCACAATTTTTCAGCCCCTGTTTAACAGGGGCGTGTACTTACAATTTTTTAAAAAAATGCTTCGCAACACGTGTGACTGCTGTGCTCCAAGTACAGTCTCTGTGAGGGCCGTGTTGCAGTGTTGTGGCACCAGCACCAGTGCCTAAGGCACAATTTTTCAGCCCCTGTTTAACAGGGGCGTGTACTTACAATTTTTTTTAAAAATGCTTCGCAACACGTGTGACTGCTGTGCTCCAAGTACAGTCTCTGTGAGGGCCGTGTTGCAGTGTTGTGGCACCAGCACCAGTGCCTAAGGCACAATTTTTCAGCCCCTGTTTAACAGGGGCGTGTACTTACAATTTTTAAAAAAAATGCTTCGCAACACGTGTGACTGCTGTGCTCCAAGTACAGTCTCTGTGAGGGCCGGGTTGCAGTGTTGTGGCACCAGCACCAGTGCCTAAGGCACAATTTTTCAGCCCCTGTTTAACAGGGGCGTGTACTTACAATTTTTTAAAAAAAATGCTTCGCAACACGTGTGACTGCTGTGCTCCAAGTACAGTATCTGTGAGGGCCGGGTTGCAGTGTTGTGGCACCAGCACCAGTGCCTAAGGCACAATTTTTCAGCCCCTGTTTAACAGGGGCGTGTACTTACAATTTTTTAAAAAAATGCTTCGCAACACGTGTGACTGCTGTGCTCCAAGTACAGTCTCTGTGAGGGCCGTGTTGCAGTGTTGTGGCACCAACACCAGTGCCTAAGGCACAATTTTTCAGCCCCTGTTTAACAGGGGCGGGTAATTACAAATCTTGATCTAATAGTTCACAGCAGGGCCATTCCTGCGCCCACCAAGAGTAACTATGAGGGCCTGCAGTCTTGTGGCAACACCGTCCACCACCACCGCCAAAGGCCCAATTTTTCTGCCCTGTTCATCAGGTGCTTGCAATTACAAATCTTGATCTAATAACTCACAGCAGGGCCCATTCCTGCGCCCACCAAGAGTAACTATGAGGGCCTACAGTCTTGTGGCAACACCGTCCACCACCACCGCCAAAGGCCCAATTTTTCTGCCCTGTTCATCAGGTGCTTGCAATTACAAATCTTGATCTAATAACTCACAGCAGGGCCCATTCCTGCGCCCACCAAGAGTAACTGTGAGAGCTTACAGTCTTGTGGCAAAACCGTCCACCACCACCCCCACACCACCACCCCCAATTTTTCTGCCCTGTTCAACAGGTGCATGCAATTACAAATCTTGATCTATTAACTCACAGCAGGGCCCATTCCTGTGCCCACCAGTCTTGTGGCTACACCAACATCTAATAGGGCAAATTTCTGCAGAGTATATACGCCAGGCCCCTACTTTCAAACATCCAACTTACAAACGACTCCTACTTGCAAATGGAAAGAGAAAACAGGAAGTGAGAGGAAATCTACCCCTAGGAAGGGAAATTCTATCCTGTTAGATTTAATTTGGGAAAAAGGTATCTCCTCTCTACTGATACTTTATCACCAATCCTTGTTTCAATTAAAACCCCACTTTTCCAAAAACATTTGTCATTGGGACGGAAAGTGAGGTGACATGTTCTGAACAGATGTGCAAAGACAGCAAATGTTACAGGGGTGATAACCCCTCCCTATGTTCTCCAAAAAGCTTAAAAATAGATTTTTTTGGGATGGAGCTACACTTCATAATGTACCTGTTCAGATTCTACTTAAGATCAAACCTAAAGCCGCAAGTGGTTTTAAATGGCTTCTTTTTTTCCTTTACAAATGTCATTTTGTGCAAGGACAGTTCTAAACACGGGAAACACATGCACTTCACAGGCATACTTTGGACACCCCCCAGGTACCATATTTAAAGGAAAATGTCACTTTTTTTTTTTCACTTTATGCATCATTAAAATGACTGCTCCCGAAAAAACGTTAGTTTTTAAAAGTTCTTTTTGCATTGATATATGTCCCCTGGGGCAGGACCCGGGTCCCCAAACCTGTTTTATGACATTAACATGCATATTGGCCGTTGTAATTAGCACTTTTGATTTCGAACGTTCGCGTCCATTATAACGTATAGGGTTCGAAAATTCGCGCGAACTTTCGGTCCGTTCGAAGGTTCTGGTTCGAACCGAACCCGGGGGTGTTCGGCTCATCCCTACTCTTAACATGTTTACAGTGGCTGTTCATGGATGGTGAAAAGATTCTTATATCATCCAGGTACACTATGACAAACAGATCCAGGAAATCTCAGAAGACATTGTTGATGAAGTGCTGGAATGTAGCGGGGGCATTGCAAAGTCCAAGAGTCATCACTAAATACTCAAAATGCCCCAATCGGGTGTGGAAAGCCGCCTTCCAGTCATCCCCCTCTCGTATATGAACCAGATTATAGACACCTTGGAGATAGGGTTTTGTGAATATGGTTGCACCCCCGAGCCTCTGGAACAGTTCGGGCACCAATGGAAGGGGATAATGGTTCTTGATGGTAACTTTATTAAATCCATTTATTATAATTCACACAAGGCCGTAAAGAGTGATCCTTCTTCTCCACAAAGAAGATGCCAGCTCCAGCTGGGGATGTGGATGGATGGATAAAACCTTTTTTAGATTATCGTCAATATAGTCCTTTAATGCAACAAGTTCTAGTTACATAGTTACATAGTAGGTGAGGTTGAAAAAAGACACAAGTCCATCAAGTCCGACCTATGCATGAGATTATATGTCAGTATTACATTGTATATCCCTATATGTTGTGGTTGTTCAGGTGCTTAACTAATAGTTTTTTTAATTTATCGATGCTCCACGCTGAGACCACCGCCTGTTGAAGGAAATTCTACATCTTTGCTGCTCTTACAGTAAAGAACCCTCTAAGTAAGGTTAAACCTCTTGTCTTCTCATTTTAATGAGTGACCACGTGTCTTGTTAAACTCCCTTTCGCAAAAAAGTTTTATCCCTATTGTGGGGTCACCAGTATGGTATTTGTAAATTAAAATCATATCCCCTCTCAAGCGTCTCTTCTCCAGAGATAATAAGTTCAGTGCTTTCAACCTTTTCCCATAACTAATATCCTCCAGACCCTTTATTAGCTTTGTTGCCCTTCTTTGTACTCACTCCATTTCCAGTACATCCTTCATGAGGACTGGTGCCCAGAACTGGAGAGCATACTCTAGGTGCGGCCGGGCCAGAGTCTTGTAGAGCGAGAGAATTATTGTTTTATCTCTGGAGTTGATCCCCTTTTTAATGTGTAAAAATTGGGAGCCTAATCCCCAACTAGGCTACCAAGGAAGTATGGGGGCAATATTTGTGGACTATCGCGGTACAGTAAAAGCAATACAATGAATGATATAAACATAGATATATAAATGGTTACAGGTGATTTTATTGATGCCAAAGAACAAAATCATCATTTTACATATAAAAACATTATAACGTTACACATTATGTCACCAATGGGTAGTCACAATAAAGCAATTGATCACAGATGTTATTTTCCTCAACTAGTTTCGCGGACATTTACCGCTTCATCAGGAGGTTATCTGTGATTAGATCAAGAAAACAAAAACATGGTGATCAAAAAGGGAAGACATAAAACGTTGGAGTACAGCATCATGGTTAAAAGGAATCTTTGAGGATAGAGCGGGGAGAGAGCAATGTGCTTACCCGTGCTCCAGCAGGTCTCAGGCTCATAACGCTACCACCTTACATATGGTCTCCCGCGGCAACTCGGGGGAGCTACATAATGTGGCCTTCGGGATCTGGATAGATAAGGTAAATGGAGGTGTTTTTTGTATAATGTCTGCTTGTCGAAACAAATTGAGTGAAAATAATTGTGATAAAGACTAGAGTGGGACTGGTCTAATAAAACGGGGAAAAGTGCACCAGTGCACAAGGCTGTGGAGAGAAGGAGGACAGTGAACAGTATGTAGAAAGTAAGATAGTGAGGAATCATTTGACATTGAAACGGTGAACAAAGTGAGTCACAAACAGGGTGGAAAAATGGGATCACTGGTTAGTGTGAATGTGAAATACGGAAGGAAGAAAAAAGGGGGGAAGAAGGGGGGAAGGGGTGAAGTGAAGGGTAAAAGGGCAGGACAAGGGACAAGAGAATGGGGAGAGAAGGGGGGAAAAAAGGACGGGGAGCACGGGGGGGGGGGGGGGGGGTGAAGGGGAAGGAATAGATATGGGAAGGACCAATGGAGAGGGAGGGAAGGAACATAGAGAGAAGAAAGGAGCGACCACACGTGATGTGAAATATAAGGAATTCAGGGGAAAGGGGAAAGGGAAAGAGAGAAACGGGGAGGGGAGTGAAAGGAGGGGGGGATTTGGACAGTGTGACCAAAAGTGGGTAAAAGGGGGGTGAATGAGTGTGGTCAAAAATGGGGTGGATAGGGAAAAGCAGACTATACCTGGTAATGTTGTTGATGGATTTAAAAGGTCCCGGGAAGGGCAACCCCCGAAGGGGAAAGATACCAGTGTATGACCCCAGTATTGGGCCAAGAGGACCACCGGCCCAGAGTGGAAGCATGGAAAAGCTTGTCCACCCCTGCCTGAGTCTCCTGTATACAAATAGAAGGGGAACAAACGGTGACCCAATTAGATTGACAAAGTCAATGGCAGCATCTAGAGGTAGAAGATACTGCCTACGATGTGATAAGGATATAGGATTTTAAGGAAAGGTACTTACTGGGGGCAAACTGGGGTATCCAATCTCGGGAACTCAGAACCGGAACATCACGGAACAGGCTGATGCCTGTTATATGTAGCTCCCAATCACGCGACGCATAGCCGGCGCCAACAGGCGCCGGTGCGTGACGCCACAGGGGACGGGGCCTGCGCACGCGCAGTGGGTTCGCGCGCACGCGTGCGCACCGACCCCGCTACGTCACGCATATGACGCCGCTAGATCAGAGCTCCCGCATCGCGCATGCGCAAGGAAATCGCGCATACGCTTGCTCATTGGCCACTGGTTGGAAGGGACAAAGTCCCCACCAGGGCCAATGCAAGGAGAGGAGCCCGCCCATTTTGTTGGATGGGCGGAACCAGCTCCTCAACCAGGAAGCTCACCGGGTTGCCGCGGAGGGACACGGATGGAGCAATCCGAGCCCAGGTCCGTCATGGAGGGGGAAAGAAGGGGAAGCACAGGGCTCATTTAAAATAATAAGGGGAAAAGATATGTCAATAGTAGACATGAATAAGAAATGTTACAAAAAGTACAAGGTTTATTTATCAAAATACATATAATTAATATGGGTGATTGGGATCAGAATCCCAAGGAGCCAATGCAAACTAAAGATTCTATCAAAGTCCCGGGTAAATAGGGGCGAACAAATGACGACCATGATGAGGTACAGCATGGTCGGAAGTGGGCGGGTGGCCCAAGGTAAAGTGGTGAAGTTATTCCGCCCCACCAATGGACATATAGAATGAGTAGTTGCATGAGGCTAACAGTAGCACCGAGTTTAACTATGTAAAATAGGGGTAATTATGTATAATCGAAGAGGTCATCCCCCACAGACACATAGAGTCAGTGGGGGAAGTTTTGTGATGCTAGGGAAAGGGGGTGAATGGAAACGTCAGAGTGAGGGGCAAGGGGCAGCCCAGTTCACCCGGATCGTGTTACCAGAGAACCCCATCTAGCAACGTGCCTGGTGTGTTATCCACCTAATGAATATAAGAATTGAGTGTGACCTCTTATAATGAAAAGCAAGAATGCGAATATATGAGCATGTACCATCATCCAGGAGTCAAGTGGTGTAAAAATTGGGAGCCTAATCCCCAACTAGGCTACCAAGAAATGGGGGCAATTTTTGGACTATCGCGGTACAGTAAAGGCAATACAATAAATGATATAAACATAAATATAAATGGTTACAGGTGATTTTATTGATGCCAAAGAACAAAATCATCATTTTACATATAAAAACATTATAACGTTACACATTATGTCACCAATGGGTAGTCACAATAAAGCAATTGATCACAGATGTTATTTTCCTCAACTAGTTTCGCGGACATTTACCGCTTCATCAGGAGGTTATCTGTGATTAGATCAAGAAAACAAAAACATGGTGATCAAAAAGGGAAGACATAAAACGTTGGAGTACAGCATCATGGTTAAAAGGAATCTTTTGAGGATAGAGCGGGGAGAGAGCAATGTGCTTACCCGTGCTCCAGCAGGTCTCAGGCTCATAACGCTACCACCTTACATATGGTCTCCCGCGGCAACTCGGGGGAGCTACATAATGTGGCCTTCGGGATCTGGATAGATAAGGTAAATGGAGGTGTTTTTTGTATAATGTCTGCTTGTCGAAACAAATTGAGTGAAAATAATTGTGATAAAGACTAGAGTGGGACTGGTCTAATAAAACGGGGAAAAGTGCACCAGTGCACAAGGCTGTGGAGAGAAGGAGGACAGTGAACAGTATGTAGAAAGTAAGATAGTGAGGAATCATTTGACATTGAAACGGTGAACAAAGTGAGTCACAAACAGGGTGGAAAAATGGGATCACTGGTTAGTGTGAATGTGAAATACGGAAGGAAGAAAAAAGGGGGGAAGAAGGGGGGAAGGGGTGAGGTGAAGGGTAAAAGGGCAGGACAAGGGACAAGAGAATGGGGAGAGAGGGGGGGAAAAAAGGACGGGGAGCACGGGGGGGGGGGGGGGGGGTGAAGGGGAGGGAATAGATAAGGGAAGGACCAATAGAGAGGGAGGGAAGGAACATATAGAGAGAAGAAAGGAGCGACCACACGTGATGTGAAATATAGGGAATTCAGGGGGAAGGGGAAAGGGAAAGAGAGAAACGGGGAGGGGAGTGAAAGGAGGGGGGGATTTGGACAGTGTGACCAAAAGTGGGTAAAAGGGGGGGTGAATGAGTGTGGTCAAAAATGGGGTGGATAGGGAGAAGCAGACTATACCTGGTAATGTTGTTGATGGATTTAAAAGGTCCCGGGAAGGGCAACCCCCGAAGGGGAATGATACCAGTGTATGACCCCAGTATTGGGCCAAAGGGACCACCGGCCCAGAGTGGAAGCATGGAAAAGCTTGTCCACCCCTGCCTGAGTCTCCTGTATACAAATAGAAGGGGAACAAACGGTGACCCAATTAGATTGACAAAGTCAATGGCAGCATCTAGAGGTAGAAGATACTGCCTACGATGTGATAAGGATATAGGATTTTAAGGAAAGGTACTTACTGGGGGCAAACTGGGGTATCCAATCTCGGGAACTCAGAACCGGAACATCACGGAACAGGCTGATGCCTGTTATATGTAGCTCCCAATCACGCGACGCATAGCCGGCGCCAACAGGCGCCGGTGCGTGACGCCACAGGGGACGGGGCCTGCGCACGCGCAGTGGGTTCGCGCGCACGCGTGCGCACCGACCCCGCTACGTCACGCATATGACGCCGCTAGATCAGAGCTCCCGCATCGCGCATGCGCAAGGAAATCGCGCATACGCTTGCTCATTGGCCACTGGTTGGAAGGGACAAAGTCCCCACCAGGGCCAATGCAAGGAGAGGAGCCCGCCCATTTTGTTGGATGGGCGGAACCAGCTCCTCAACCAGGAAGCTCACCGGGTTGCCGCGGAGGGACACGGATGGAGCAATCCGAGCCCAGGTCCGTCATGGAGGGGGAAAGAAGGGGAAGCACAGGGCTCATTTAAAATAATAAGGGGAAAAGATATGTCAATAGTAGACATGAATAAGAAATGTTACAAAAAGTACAAGGTTTATTTATCAAAATACATATAATTAATATGGGTGATTGGGATCAGAATCCCAAGGAGCCAATGCAAACTAAAGATTCTATCAAAGTCCCGGGTAAATAGGGGCGAACAAATGACGACCATGATGAGGTACAGCATGGTCGGAAGTGGGCGGGTGGCCCAAGGTAAAGTGGTGAAGTTATTCCGCCCCACCAATGGACATATAGAATGAGTAGTTGCATGAGGCTAACAGTAGCACCGAGTTTAACTATGTAAGATAGGGGTAATTATGTATAATCGAAGAGGTCATCCCCCCACGGACACATAGAGTCGGTGGGGGAAGTTTTGTGATGCTAGGGAAAGGGTTGAATGGAAACGTCAGAGTGAGGGGCAAGGGGCAGCCCAGTTCACCCGGATCGTGTTACCAGAGAACCCCATCTAGCAACGTGCCTGGTGTGTTATCCACCTAATGAATATAAGAATTGAGTGTGACCTCTTATAATGAAAAGCAAGAATGCGAATATATGAGCATGTACCATCATCCAGGAGTCAAGTGGTGTAAAAATTGGGAGCCTAATCCCCAACTAGGCTACCAAGAAATGGGGGCAATTTTTGGACTATCGCGGTACAGTAAAGGCAATACAATAAATGATATAAACATAGATATAAATAGTTACAGGTGATTTTATTGATGCCAAAAAACAAAATCATCATTTTACATATAAAAACATTATAACGTTACACATTATGTCACCAATGGGTAGTCACAATAAAACAATTGATCACAGATGTTATTTTCCTCAACTAGTTTCGCGGACATTTACCGCTTCATCAGGAGGTTATCTGTGATTAGATCAAGAAAACAAAAACATGATGATCAAAAAGTAAGAAATAAAACGTTGGAGTACAGCATCATAGTTAAAAGGAATCTTTTGGGGATAGAGCGGGGAAAGAGCAATGTGCTTACCCGTGCTCCAGCAGGTCTCAGGTTCATAACGCTACCACCTTAAACATGGTCCCCCGCGGCAACTCGGGGGAGCTACATAATGTGGCCTTCGGGATCTGGATAGATAAGGTAAATAGAGGTGTTTTTTGTATAGTGTCTGCTTGTCGGAGCAAATTGAGTGAAAATAATTGTGATAATCACTAGAGTGGGACTAGTCTAATAAAACGGGGAAAAGTGCACCAGTGCACAAGGCTGTGGAGAGAAGGAGGACAGTGAACAGTATGTAGAAAGTAAGATAGTGAGGAATCATTTGAAATTGAAACGGTGAACAAAGTGAGTCACAAACAGGGTGGAAAAATGGGATCACTGGTTAGTGTGAATGTGAAATACGGAAGGAAGAAAAAAGGGGGGAGGAGGGGGAAAGGGGTGAGGTGAAGGGTAAAAGGGCAGGACAAGGGACAAGAGAATGGGGAGAGAGGGGGGGAAAAAAGGACGGGGAGCACGGGGGGGGGGGGGGGGGGGGGGGTGAAGGGGAGGGAATAGATAAGGGAAGGACCAATAGAGAGGGAGGGAAGGAACATATAGAGAGAAGAAAGGAGCGACCACACGTGATGTGAAATATAAGGAATTCAGGGGAAAGGGGAAAGGGAAAGAGAGAAACGGGGAGGGGAGTGAAAGGAGGGGGGGATTTGGACAGTGTGACCAAAAGTGGGTAAAAGGGGGGGTGAATGAGTGTGGTCAAAAATGGGGTGGATAGGGAGAAGCAGACTATACCTGGTAATGTTGTTGATGGATTTAAAAGGTCCCGGGAAGGGCAACCCCCGAAGGGGAATGATACCAGTGTATGACCCCAGTATTGGGCCAAAGGGACCACCGGCCCAGAGTGGAAGCATGGAAAAGCTTGTCCACCCCTGCCTGAGTCTCCTGTATACAAATAGAAGGGGAACAAACGGTGACCCAATTAGATTGACAAAGTCAATGGCAGCATCTAGAGGTAGAAGATACTGCCTACGATGTGGTAAGGATATAGGATTTTTAGGAAAGGCACTTACTGGGGGCAAACTGGGGTATCCAATCTCGGGAACTCAGAACCGGAACATCACGGAACAGGCTGATGCCTGTTATATGTAGCTCCCAATCACGCGACGCATAGCCGGCGCCAACAGGCGCCGGTGCGTGACGCCACAGGGGACGGGGCCTGCGCACGCGCAGTGGGTTCGCGCGCACGCGTGCGCACCGACCCCGCTACGTCACGCATATGACGCCGCTAGATCAGAGCTCCCGCATCGCGCATGCGCAAAAAAATCGCGCATACGCTTGCTCATTGGCCGCTAGATAGGAGGGACAGAGTCCCTGCCGGGGCCAATGCAAGGGGAGGAGCCCGCCCATTTTGTTAGATGGGCGGAAACAGCTCCTCCACCAGGAAGCTCACCGGGTTGCCGCGGAGGGACACGGATGGAGCAATCCGAGCCCAGGCCCGTCATGGAGGGGGAAAAAAGGGGGAAGCACAGGGCTCATTTAAAATAATAAGGGGGAAAAAATATGTCGATAGTAGACATGAATAAGGAATATTGCAAAGAGTACAAGGTTTATTTATCAAGATACATATAATTAATGTAGGTGATTGGGATAAGAATCCCAAGAAGCCAATGCAAACCAAAAATTCTATCAAAGTCCCGGGTAAATAGGGGCGAACAAATGACGACCATGATGAGGTACAACATGGTCGGAGGTGGGCGGGTAGCCCAAAGTAAAGTGGTAAAGTTAGTCCGCCCCACCAATGGACATATAGAATGAGTAGTTGCATGAGGCTAACAGTAGCACCGAGTTTAACTATGTAAAATAGGGGTAATTATGTATAGTCGAAGAGGTCATCCCCCCACAGACACATAGGGTCAGTGGGGGAAATTTTGTGATGCTAGGGAAAGGGGGTGAATGGAAACGTCAGAGTGAGGGGCAAGGGGCAGCCCAGTTCACCCGGATCGTGTTACCAGAGAACCCCATCTAGCAACGTGCCTGGTGTGTTATCCACCTAATGAATATAAGAATTGAGTGTGACCTCTTATAATGAAAAGCAAGAATGCGAATATATGAGCATGTACCATCATCCAGGAGTCAAGTGGTGTAAAAATTGGGAGCCTAATCCCCAACTAGGCTACCAAGAAATGGGGGCAATTTTTGGACTATCGCGGTACAGTAAAGGCAATACAATAAATGATATAAACATAGATATAAATAGTTACAGGTGATTTTATTGATGCCAAAAAACAAAATCATCATTTTACATATAAAAACATTATAACGTTACACATTATGTCACCAATGGGTAGTCACAATAAAGCAATTGATCACAGATGTTATTTTCCTCAACTAGTTTCGCGGACATTTACCGCTTCATCAGGAGGTTATCTGTGATTAGATCAAGAAAACAAAAACATGGTGATCAAAAAGGGAAGACATAAAACGTTGGAGTACAGCATCATGGTTAAAAGGAATCTTTGAGGATAGAGCGGGGAGAGAGCAATGTGCTTACCCGTGCTCCAGCAGGTCTCAGGCTCATAACGCTACCACCTTACATATGGTCTCCCGCGGCAACTCGGGGGAGCTACATAATGTGGCCTTCGGGATCTGGATAGATAAGGTAAATGGAGGTGTTTTTTGTATAATGTCTGCTTGTCGAAACAAATTGAGTGAAAATAATTGTGATAAAGACTAGAGTGGGACTGGTCTAATAAAACGGGGAAAAGTGCACCAGTGCACAAGGCTGTGGAGAGAAGGAGGACAGTGAACAGTATGTAGAAAGTAAGATAGTGAGGAATCATTTGACATTGAAACGGTGAACAAAGTGAGTCACAAACAGGGTGGAAAAATGGGATCACTGGTTAGTGTGAATGTGAAATACGGAAGGAAGAAAAAAAAAGGGGGAAGAAGGGGGGAAGGGGTGAAGTGAAGGGTAAAAGGGCAGGACAAGGGAAAAGAGAATGGGGAGAGAAAGGGGGGAAAAAAACGGGGAAAACGGGGGGGGGGGGGGGGAGGGGGTGAAGGGGAGGGAATAGATAAGGGAAGGACCAATAGAGAGGGAGGGAAGGAACATAGAGAGAAGAAAGGAGCGACCACACGTGATGTGAAATATAGGGAATTCAGGGGGAAGGGGAAAGGGAAAGAGAGAAACGGGGAGGGGAGTGAAAGGAGGGGGGGATTTGGACAGTGTGACCAAAAGTGGGTAAAAGGGGGGGTGAATGAGTGTGGTCAAAAATGGGGTGGATAGGGAAAAGCAGACTATACCTGGTAATGTTGTTGATGGATTTAAAAGGTCCCGGGAAGGGCAACCCCCGAAGGGGAATGATACCAGTGTATGACCCCAGTATTGGGCCAAGAGGACCACCGGCCCAGAGTGGAAGCATGGAAAAGCTTGTCCACCCCTGCCTGAGTCTCCTGTATACAAATAGAAGGGGAACAAACGGTGACCCAATTAGATTGACAAAGTCAATGGCAGCATCTAGAGGTAGAAGATACTGCCTACGATGTGATAAGGATATAGGATTTTAAGGAAAGGTACTTACTGGGGGCAAACTGGGGTATCCAATCTCGGGAACTCAGAACCGGAACATCACGGAACAGGCTGATGCCTGTTATATGTAGCTCCCAATCACGCGACGCATAGCCGGCGCCAACAGGCGCCGGTGCGTGACGCCACAGGGGACGGGGCCTGCGCACGCGCAGTGGGTTCGCGCGCACGCGTGCGCACCGACCCCGCTACGTCACGCATATGACGCCGCTAGATCAGAGCTCCCGCATCGCGCATGCGCAAGGAAATCGCGCATACGCTTGCTCATTGGCCACTGGTTGGAAGGGACAAAGTCCCCACCAGGGCCAATGCAAGGAGAGGAGCCCGCCCATTTTGTTGGATGGGCGGAACCAGCTCCTCAACCAGGAAGCTCGCCGGGTTGCCGCGGAGGGACACGGATGGAGCAATCTGAGCCCAGGTCCGTCATGGAGGGGGAAAAGAAGGGGAAGCACAGGGCTCATTTAAAATAATAGGGGGAAAAGATATGTCAATAGTGGACATGAATAAGAATTATTACAAAAAGTACAAGGTTTATTTATCAAAATACATGTAGTTAATATGGGTGATTGGGATAAGAATCCCAAGGAGCCAATGCAAACTAAAGATTCTATCAAAGTCCCGGGTAAATAGGGGCGAACAAATGACGACCATGATGAGGTACAGCATGGTCGGAGGTGGGCGGGTAGCCCAAAGTAAAGTGGTAAAGTTAGTCCGCCCCACCAATGGACATATAGAATGAGTAGTTGCATGAGGCTAACAGTAGCACCGAGTTTAACTATGTAAAATAGGGGTAATTATGTATAGTCGAAGAGGTCATCCCCCCACAGACACATAGGGTCAGTGGGGGAAATTTTGTGATGCTAGGGAAAGGGGGTGAATGGAAACGTCAGAGTGAGGGGCAAGGGGCAGCCCAGTTCACCCGGATCGTGTTACCAGAGAACCCCATCTAGCAACGTGCCTGGTGTGTTATCCACCTAATGAATATAAGAATTGAGTGTGACCTCTTATAATGAAAAGCAAGAATGCGAATATATGAGCATGTACCATCATCCAGGAGTCAAGTGGTGTAAAAATTGGGAGCCTAATCCCCAACTAGGCTACCAAGAAATGGGGGCAATTTTTGGACTATCGCGGTACAGTAAAGGCAATACAATAAATGATATAAACATAGATATAAATAGTTACAGGTGATTTTATTGATGCCAAAAAACAAAATCATCATTTTACATATAAAAACATTATAACGTTACACATTATGTCACCAATGGGTAGTCACAATAAAGCAATTGATCACAGATGTTATTTTCCTCAACTAGTTTCGCGGACATTTACCGCTTCATCAGGAGGTTATCTGTGATTAGATCAAGAAAACAAAAACATGGTGATCAAAAAGGGAAGACATAAAACGTTGGAGTACAGCATCATGGTTAAAAGGAATCTTTGAGGATAGAGCGGGGAGAGAGCAATGTGCTTACCCGTGCTCCAGCAGGTCTCAGGCTCATAACGCTACCACCTTACATATGGTCTCCCGCGGCAACTCGGGGGAGCTACATAATGTGGCCTTCGGGATCTGGATAGATAAGGTAAATGGAGGTGTTTTTTGTATAATGTCTGCTTGTCGAAACAAATTGAGTGAAAATAATTGTGATAAAGACTAGAGTGGGACTGGTCTAATAAAACGGGGAAAAGTGCACCAGTGCACAAAGCTGTGGAGAGAAGGAGGACAGTGAACAGTATGTAGAAAGTAAGATAGTGAGGAATCATTTGAAATTGAAACGGTGAACAAAGTGAGTCACAAACAAGGTGGAAAAATGGGATCACTGGTTGGTGCGAATGTGAAATACGGAAGGAAGAAAAAAGGGGGGAAGAGGGGGGGAAGGGGTGAAGTGAAGGGTAAAAGGGCAGGACAAGGGAAAAGAGAATGGGGAGAGAGGGGGGGAAAAAAAAAACGGGGAGCACGGGGGGGGGGGGGGGGGGGGGGTGAAGGGGAAGGAATAGATATGGGAAGGACCAATGGAGAGGGAGGGAAGGAACATAGAGAGAGAAGAAAGGAGCGACCACACGTGATGTGAAATATAAGGAATTCAGGGGAAAGGGGAAAAAGGGAAAGAGAGAAACGGGGAGGGGAGTGAAAGGAGGGGGGGATTTGGACAGTGTGACCAAAAGTGGGTAAAAGGGGGGGTGAATGAGTGTGGTCAAAAATGGGGTGGATAGGGAAAAGCAGACTATACCTGGTAATGTTGTTGATGGATTTAAAAGGTCCCGGGAAGGGCAACCCCCGAAGGGGAAAGATACCAGTGTATGACCCCAGTATTGGGCCAAGAGGACCACCGGCCCAGAGTGGAAGCATGGAAAAGCTTGTCCACCCCTGCCTGAGTCTCCTGTATACAAATAGAAGGGGAACAAACGGTGACCCAATTAGATTGACAAAGTCAATGGCAGCATCTAGAGGTAGAAGATACTGCCTACGATGTGATAAGGATATAGGATTTTAAGGAAAGGTACTTACTGGGGGCAAACTGGGGTATCCAATCTCGGGAACTCAGAACCGGAACATCACGGAACAGGCTGATGCCTGTTATATGTAGCTCCCAATCACGCGACGCATAGCCGGCGCCAACAGGCGCCGGTGCGTGACGCCACAGGGGACGGGGCCTGCGCACGCGCAGTGGGTTCGCGCGCACGCGTGCGCACCGACCCCGCTACGTCACGCATATGACGCCGCTAGATCAGAGCTCCCGCATCGCGCATGCGCAAGGAAATCGCGCATACGCTTGCTCATTGGCCACTGGTTGGAAGGGACAAAGTCCCCACCAGGGCCAATGCAAGGAGAGGAGCCCGCCCATTTTGTTGGATGGGCGGAACCAGCTCCTCAACCAGGAAGCTCACCGGGTTGCCGCGGAGGGACACGGATGGAGCAATCCGAGCCCAGGTCCGTCATGGAGGGGGAAAGAAGGGGAAGCACAGGGCTCATTTAAAATAATAAGGGGAAAAGATATGTCAATAGTAGACATGAATAAGAAATGTTACAAAAAGTACAAGGTTTATTTATCAAAATACATATAATTAATATGGGTGATTGGGATCAGAATCCCAAGGAGCCAATGCAAACTAAAGATTCTATCAAAGTCCCGGGTAAATAGGGGCGAACAAATTACGACCATGATGAGGTACAGCATGGTCGGAAGTGGGCGGGTGGCCCAAGGTAAAGTGGTGAAGTTATTCCGCCCCACCAATGGACATATAGAATGAGTAGTTGCATGAGGCTAACAGTAGCACCGAGTTTAACTATGTAAAATAGGGGTAATTATGTATAGTCGAAGAGGTCATCCCCCCACAGACACATAGGGTCAGTGGGGGAAATTTTGTGATGCTAGGGAAAGGGGGTGAATGGAAACGTCAGAGTGAGGGGCAAGGGGCAGCCCAGTTCACCCGGATCGTGTTACCAGAGAACCCCATCTAGCAACGTGCCTGGTGTGTTATCCACCTAATGAATATAAGAATTGAGTGTGACCTCTTATAATAAAAAGCAAGAATGCGAATATATGAGCATGTACCATCATCCAGGAGTCAAGTGGTGTAAAAATTGGGAGCCTAATCCCCAACTAGGCTACCAAGAAATGGGGGCAATTTTTGGACTATCGCGGTACAGTAAAGGCAATACAATAAATGATATAAACATAGATATAAATAGTTACAGGTGATTTTATTGATGCCAAAAAACAAAATCATCATTTTACATATAAAAACATTATAACGTTACACATTATGTCACCAATGGGTAGTCACAATAAAGCAATTGATCACAGATGTTATTTTCCTCAACTAGTTTCGCGGACATTTACCGCTTCATCAGGAGGTTATCTGTGATTAGATCAAGAAAACAAAAACATGGTGATCAAAAAGGGAAGACATAAAACGTTGGAGTACAGCATCATGGTTAAAAGGAATCTTTGAGGATAGAGCGGGGAGAGAGCAATGTGCTTACCCGTGCTCCAGCAGGTCTCAGGCTCATAACGCTACCACCTTACATATGGTCTCCCGCGGCAACTCGGGGGAGCTACATAATGTGGCCTTCGGGATCTGGATAGATAAGGTAAATGGAGGTGTTTTTTGTATAATGTCTGCTTGTCGAAACAAATTGAGTGAAAATAATTGTGATAAAGACTAGAGTGGGACTGGTCTAATAAAACGGGGAAAAGTGCACCAGTGCACAAAGCTGTGGAGAGAAGGAGGACAGTGAACAGTATGTAGAAAGTAAGATAGTGAGGAATCATTTGACATTGAAACGGTGAACAAAGTGAGTCACAAACAGGGTGGAAAAATGGGATCACTGGTTGGTGCGAATGTGAAATACGGAAGGAAGAAAAAAGGGGGGAAGAAGGGGGGAAGGGGTGAAGTGAAGGGTAAAAGGGCAGGACAAGGGAAAAGAGAATGGGGAGAGAGGGGGGGAAAAAAGGACGGGGAGCACGGGGGGGGGGGGGGGGGGGGGTGAAGGGGAGGGAATAGATAAGGGAAGGACCAATAGAGAGGGAGGGAAGGAACATATAGAGAGAAGAAAGGAGCGACCACACGTGATGTGAAATATAAGGAATTCAGGGGAAAGGGGAAAGGGAAAGAGAGAAACGGGGAGGGGAGTGAAAGGAGGGGGGGATTTGGACAGTGTGACCAAAAGTGGGTAAAAGGGGGGGTGAATGAGTGTGGTCAAAAATGGGGTGGATAGGGAAAAGCAGACTATACCTGGTAATGTTGTTGATGGATTTAAAAGGTCCCGGGAAGGGCAACCCCCGAAGGGGAAAGATACCAGTGTATGACCCCAGTATTGGGCCAAGAGGACCACCGGCCCAGAGTGGAAGCATGGAAAAGCTTGTCCACCCCTGCCTGAGTCTCCTGTATACAAATAGAAGGGGAACAAACGGTGACCCAATTAGATTGACAAAGTCAATGGCAGCATCTAGAGGTAGAAGATACTGCCTACGATGTGATAAGGATATAGGATTTTAAGGAAAGGTACTTACTGGGGGCAAACTGGGGTATCCAATCTCGGGAACTCAGAACCGGAACATCACGGAACAGGCTGATGCCTGTTATATGTAGCTCCCAATCACGCGACGCATAGCCGGCGCCAACAGGCGCCGGTGCGTGACGCCACAGGGGACGGGGCCTGCGCACGCGCAGTGGGTTCGCGCGCACGCGTGCGCACCGACCCCGCTACGTCACGCATATGACGCCGCTAGATCAGAGCTCCCGCATCGCGCATGCGCAAGGAAATCGCGCATACGCTTGCTCATTGGCCACTGGTTGGAAGGGACAAAGTCCCCACCAGGGCCAATGCAAGGAGAGGAGCCCGCCCATTTTGTTGGATGGGCGGAACCAGCTCCTCAACCAGGAAGCTCACCGGGTTGCCGCGGAGGGACACGGATGGAGCAATCCGAGCCCAGGTCCGTCATGGAGGGGGAAAGAAGGGGAAGCACAGGGCTCATTTAAAATAATAAGGGGAAAAGATATGTCAATAGTAGACATGAATAAGAAATGTTACAAAAAGTACAAGGTTTATTTATCAAAATACATATAATTAATATGGGTGATTGGGATCAGAATCCCAAGGAGCCAATGCAAACTAAAGATTCTATCAAAGTCCCGGGTAAATAGGGGCGAACAAATTACGACCATGATGAGGTACAGCATGGTCGGAAGTGGGCGGGTGGCCCAAGGTAAAGTGGTGAAGTTATTCCGCCCCACCAATGGACATATAGAATGAGTAGTTGCATGAGGCTAACAGTAGCACCGAGTTTAACTATGTAAAATAGGGGTAATTATGTATAGTCGAAGAGGTCATCCCCCCACAGACACATAGGGTCAGTGGGGGAAATTTTGTGATGCTAGGGAAAGGGGGTGAATGGAAACGTCAGAGTGAGGGGCAAGGGGCAGCCCAGTTCACCCGGATCGTGTTACCAGAGAACCCCATCTAGCAACGTGCCTGGTGTGTTATCCACCTAATGAATATAAGAATTGAGTGTGACCTCTTATAATGAAAAGCAAGAATGCGAATATATGAGCATGTACCATCATCCAGGAGTCAAGTGGTGTAAAAATTGGGAGCCTAATCCCCAACTAGGCTACCAAGAAATGGGGGCAATTTTTGGACTATCGCGGTACAGTAAAGGCAATACAATAAATGATATAAACATAGATATAAATAGTTACAGGTGATTTTATTGATGCCAAAAAACAAAATCATCATTTTACATATAAAAACATTATAACGTTACACATTATGTCACCAATGGGTAGTCACAATAAAGCAATTGATCACAGATGTTATTTTCCTCAACTAGTTTCGCGGACATTTACCGCTTCATCAGGAGGTTATCTGTGATTAGATCAAGAAAACAAAAACATGGTGATCAAAAAGGGAAGACATAAAACGTTGGAGTACAGCATCATGGTTAAAAGGAATCTTTGAGGATAGAGCGGGGAGAGAGCAATGTGCTTACCCGTGCTCCAGCAGGTCTCAGGCTCATAACGCTACCACCTTACATATGGTCTCCCGCGGCAACTCGGGGGAGCTACATGATGTGGCCTTCGGGATCTGGATAGATAAGGTAAATGGAGGTGTTTTTTGTATAATGTCTGCTTGTCGAAACAAATTGAGTGAAAATAATTGTGATAAAGACTAGAGTGAGACTAGTCTAATAAAACGGGGAAAAGTGCACCAGTGCACAAGGCTGTGGAGAGAAGGAGGACAGTAAACAGTATGTGGAAAGTAAGATAGTGAGGGATCATTTGTAATTGAAACAGTGAACAAAGTGAGTCACAAACAGGGTGGAAAAATGGGATCACTGGTTAGTGTGAATGTGAAATACGGAAGGAAGAAAAAAGGGGGGAAGAAGGGGGGAAGGGGTGAAGTGAAGGGTAAAAGGGCAGGACAAGGGACAAGAGAATGGGGAGAGAGGGGGGGAAAAAAGGACGGGGAGCACGGGGGGGGGGGGGGGGGGTGAAGGGGAAGGAATAGATATGGGAAGGACCAATAGAGAGAGAGGGAAGGAACATATAGAGAAGAAAGGAGCGACCACACGTGATGTGAAATATAAGGAATTCAGGGGAAAGGGGAAAGGGAAAGAGAGAAAAACGGGGAGGGGAGTGAAAGGAGGGGGGGATTTGGACAGTGTGACCAAAAGTGGGTAAAAGGGGGGGTGAATGAGTGTGGTCAAAAATGGGGTGGATAGGGAGAAGCAGACTATACCTGATAATGTTGTTGATGGATTTAAAAGGTCCCGGGAAGGGCAACCCCCGAAGGGGAATGATACCAGTGTATGACCCCAGTATTGGGCCAAGAGGACCACCGGCCCAGAGTGGAAGCATGGAAAAGCTTGTCCACCCCTGCCTGAGTCTCCTGTATACAAATAGAAGGGGAACAAACGGTGACCCAATTAGATTGACAAAGTCAATGGCAGCATCTAGAGGTAGAAGATACTGCCTACGATGTGATAAGGATATAGGATTTTAAGGAAAGGTACTTACTGGGGGCAAACTGGGGTATCCAATCTCGGGAACTCAGAACCGGAACATCACGGAACAGGCTGATGCCTGTTATATGTAGCTCCCAATCACGCGACGCATAGCCGGCGCCAACAGGCGCCGGTGCGTGACGCCACAGGGGACGGGGCCTGCGCACGCGCAGTGGGTTCGCGCGCACGCGTGCGCACCGACCCCGCTACGTCACGCATATGACGCCGCTAGATCAGAGCTCCCGCATCGCGCATGCGCAAGGAAATCGCGCATACGCTTGCTCATTGGCCACTGGTTGGAAGGGACAAAGTCCCCACCAGGGCCAATGCAAGGAGAGGAGCCCGCCCATTTTGTTGGATGGGCGGAACCAGCTCCTCAACCAGGAAGCTCACCGGGTTGCCGCGGAGGGACACGGATGGAGCAATCCGAGCCCAGGTCCGTCATGGAGGGGGAAAGAAGGGGAAGCACAGGGCTCATTTAAAATAATAGGGGGAAAAGATATGTCAATAGTAGACATGAATAAGAAATGTTACAAAAAGTACAAGGTTTATTTATCAAAATACATATAATTAATATGGGTGATTGGGATCAGAATCCCAAGGAGCCGCGGGAGACCATATGTAAGGTGGTAGCGTTATGAGCCTGAGACCTGCTGGAGCACGGGTAAGCACATTGCTCTCTCCCCGCTCTATCCTCAAAGATTCCTTTTAACCATGATGCTGTACTCCAACGTTTTATGTCTTCCCTTTTTGATCACCATGTTTTTGTTTTCTTGATCTAATCACAGATAACCTCCTGATGAAGCGGTAAATGTCCGCGAAACTAGTTGAGGAAAATAACATCTGTGATCAATTGCTTTATTGTGACTACCCATTGGTGACATAATGTGTAACGTTATAATGTTTTTATATGTAAAATGATGATTTTGTTTTTTGGCATCAATAAAATCACCTGTAACTATTTATATCTATGTTTATATCATTTATTGTATTGCCTTTACTGTACCGCGATAGTCCAAAAATTGCCCCCATTTCTTGGTAGCCTAGTTGGGGATTAGGCTCCCAATTTTTACACCACTTGACTCCTGGATGATGGTACATGCTCATATATTCGCATTCTTGCTTTTTATTATAAGAGGTCACACTCAATTCTTATATTCATTAGGTGGATAACACACCAGGCACGTTGCTAGATGGGGTTCTCTGGTAACACGATCCGGGTGAACTGGGCTGCCCCTTGCCCCTCACTCTGACGTTTCCATTCACCCCCTTTCCCTAGCATCACAAAATTTCCCCACTGACCTATGTGTCTGTGGGGGGATGACCTCTTCGACTATACATAATTACCCCTATTTTACATAGTTAAACTCGGTGCTACTGTTAGCCTCATGCAACTACTCATTCTATATGTCCATTGGTGGGGCGGAATAACTTCACCACTTTACCTTGGGCCACCCGCCCACTTCCGACCATGCTGTACCTCATCATGGTCGTCATTTGTTCGCCCCTATTTACCCGGGACTTTGATAGAATCTTTAGTTTGCATTGGCTCCTTGG
>CM053034.1:153957810-153973269 GCA_028564925.1 Lithobates sylvaticus
CCAACAAATGCATGCCACATCCCTAATTATAATAAGCCTCCGCCTACAGCCCAAAAAAGTGCCCCCAAAACTTTTTTTACAATGTTGGCAACTATGTATACTCTGAACTGTATTATATATACTACACTGACTGACTGCACACTACACTAACTACCTGCCTAATCTCCATTCACTATATACGCCCACTATATAATTTTGATTCAGGACACAAGCAAATGTCACAGTAAGCATTCCCGCATTCTAGGAATGTAACTTTTTTTGAAACTGGTAAATTAATGGATTTGGTTACGCTTTAAGATGTATACTATTCATGGGTTACTGTAATTATTATTATTATTATACAGGATTTATATAGCACCAACAGTTTGCACAGCGCTTAGCAAAATGAAGGCAGACATTACAGTTACACTACAATTTGGTATGAGGAATCAGAGTACCCTGCTCGTTCCGAAATTCAGTATTTGCACAGATTTAGACGTTAAATTGGCCATAAGTGGTTCGAACAGATCCCTGCATGTAACGATCGACTTCTGTCACACGGAGATGACCACATATGGAATTAAATTCATCCAGTCCCTGCTGAACTAACTGAATTTCAATCCTTCTATGGCCAGCTTTAGACCCAAAAACACGCACTACCATCACCACCTAACAGCTGTTGGCACCAATCCCTTCATTGTGAGGTGACAAGGCACACGTTCCCTCTCTCTATAGTCAGTGGCTCAGGTATTTGCAGTGGCTCCATAATCAGCGGTAAAAGTATTTTGGAAGGCTCCATTACAAAAGGAAGGGGGATTTCTTTCCAAAGAGGTTAAACATGCACAAATAATTTACTCTCAAATTGCCTTGTCTTTGAGTCCCCTAATGCTGAAGGTGGGAACACCATCTTTTTGCCAAAGGCCATACATTGTGCATTGCGCTCCCTCTGCTCCCCACTGAGCTCATTTTAGCTGACAGGAGAGAGTACATCTCACATGCGAGGCCCTCGGGAAAAGGACAGCGCTCTTTCCTGTAGTGCTTGGATGGTGCTCATCCTAATGTTGGTCTATCCTAGTAAGAAACAGAATGGATCCATGACAAGCTGGTGCAGTTTTTCTAGCAGGCTTCTGTCATTGGCAAAATGTTCTACAGATATGTTTTTAGCAAAGAGGCATTGTAATAAAATCTGATTAGCTTGGGGTGATGCTATTGTGTATATTGACTGCATAGTGTGTTTTTAAAAAGGTGAACTAACCCTTTAAACAAGCTCTCAAATTCTCTTCAAAGCTCCTAACCTGAACTCCAGCCTTCCCTTCAGTCTTTCCACATTTGTACATGTAGCACCCTGGAGTTTAGGCAGGGATTCTCCTAACAAATTTACTTGCCAGGAGTAGTCCAACTGGTCGATTGTTAGAGATCCATTGATTTCTCCCTAAGTTTGGCCTTATTGCACTTTTCTCTTCTACCACTAGGTGGCCAGGTACTTGATGGTACTAGATAGGAGAAGAGCAACCCAAGGTCAGGTTATGGGTATATAGGGTATCTCAGTCAATGGGCAGGCGTTTTTGTGAATCCCTTGGCCTGCTAAGAGAAACTATATATTTTGGTGGAGTCAGGTGATCTGTGTTGTGTGCCACCTGGATGGCTGTCTGGGTGGACGTGTGTCGTGTTGCCCCGGGCTGCTAGGCCGGAGATTGGGCCTATTCTGGGGGCATCTGGCTGCTAGGCTGTCTGAGGCCTATCCAGACGCAAGAGAGCAGTGCAGGGTGGGGATTGTGGCTTGCAGTCCAAACAGAAGTGACGGTTCTGCCAGCCGGAGAACCTGTCAGTGGTCGGAGGCAGAGGGGAAGCTGTCGCCACAAAGGGACCATCTGCCTTATTACCAGGGACCACAATGAGTAACTGAAGCAAGTACCGGAGCCACATTCTCACGATCAGGCACGGTGGAGAATCTGGAAACTTCAGACGGTGCTCAAGTCAGGGGCCCAGCCAGTGGAGGTGACGCTTGCAGAGCAGCCTTGTGTGCCAAGTCAGGGACCGAGCAGGCCAGCGGGTCGAAGCTTGAGAAGTATCAGGAGTGCCAAGCTAGGGACGCAGCAGAGAAGCGGGGGTGACGCTTGAGGAAGATACCACCATAAAGATTGAAGAAGCTCAAGGGATTCAGTGACAGTGAATCAGGTGGTCTAGTGAGAGACCGGGAGCTTAGTGGGCTGAAGAACTACAAGGAGAAGTTGTAGTGAAAGTGAAGGAACTGTTATGTTTGGTATTAGGAACTGTTAAAGAGTCTGTTGCGATAAGAGACAGCATTCCTGCACGTGCAGATGTGGCTTCTTGCTGGAGGCCTTTCCCTGCACGGCTGTCCTCTCATTGAAGTCTCGGAGTCTGCTAATTCAACTTGCAACTACTCAAGGGTGTCCTGGCCCAAACCCTCTTTACCCTATAAAAGTTTGTAAGAGAAATAAACATCTCTTTTGTATTCAAGAAGTGTCTGGCGCCCAATAACTTCCACCTTGCACCCACCATGCCTCACAACCCACCACATACTGAAAGATGTCAGCTACTTCTGGCCCTGGAGGTTCTCATTAGACTGAAGTACCGGAGTCACATTCTCACCGATCGGGCATGGTGGAGAATCGGGAAACTTCAGACGGTGCTCAAGTCAGGGGCCCAGCCAGCGGAGGTGACACTTGCAGAGCAGCTTTGTGTGCCAAGTCAGGGACCGAGCAGGCCAGCGGGGTGAAGCTTGAGAAGTATCGGGAGTGCCAAGCTAGGGACCCAGCAGAGAAGCAGGGGTGACGCTTGAAGAAGATACCATGTAAAGATTGGAGAAGTTCAAGGGATTCAGTGGCAGTGAATCAGAGGGTCTAGTGAGAGACCGGGAGCTTAGTGGGCTGAAGAACTACAAGGAGAAGTTGTAGTGAAAGTGAAGGAACTGTTACGTTTGGTGTTAGGAACTGTTAAAGACTGTTGCCATAAGAGACAGCATTCCAGCACGTGCAGATGTGACTTCTTGCTGGAGGCCTTTCCCTGCACGGCTGTCCTCTTATTGAAGTCTTAGAGTCTGCTAATTGAACTTGCTACTACTCAAGGGTGTCCTGATCCTAACCCTCTTTCCCCTATAAAAGTTTGTAAGAGAAATAAACATCTCTTTTACATTCAAGAAGTGTCTGGCGCCCAATAACTTCCACCTTGCACCCACTATGCCTCACAATCCACCACATACTGAAGGATGTCTGCTATTTCTGGCCCTGGAGGTTCTCATTATGCCCCGTACACACGTTCAGACTTAGTCCGCCGGACCTAGTCCGATGGATTGTCCGCCGGACCTAGTCCGGCATGACTTCCCCACACACGTCCGGACTTCCGAGCGTGTGACTTGCCCACACACGCGCGGACTTCTCCGGCGGACAATCCGCTGGACAAAGTCCGCGGGACTTTTGAAAATGAACGGACTTGCCCACACACGGAGCAGTCCGTTCATTTAGAACGTAACTTCAGGTTACGTAGCTAGCGTAGGCAGTAAATGCCGCTGCGCTAGCTCCGTAAGCTGGCATGGATTTAAAGGGACTCCCTACGCCGAAAAACGGCGTGGGGTTCCCCCCAAATCCATGTCAGACCCTTATCCGAGCACGCAGCCTGGCAGGCCAGGAAAGGGGTGGGGACGAGCGAGCGCCCCCCCCCCTCCTGAGCCGTACCAGGCCGCGTGCCCTCAACATGGGGGGTGCCCTGGGGAAAGGGGGGCCGTGCGGCCCCCCCACCCCAAAGCACCTCCCCATGTTGATGAGGACAAGGGACTCTTCCCGACAACCCTGGCCGTTGGTTGTCGGGGTCTGCGGGCGGGGGCTTATCGGAATCTGAGAGCCCCCTTTTATAAGGGGGCACTCAGATCCCGGCCCCCCACCCTATGTGAATGAGTATGGGGTACGATGTACCCCTACCCATTCACCTAAGGTGTAAAATGTAAAGTAAAAAAAACACCCACACTTTTGAAAAAATAGTTTATTGCACTGCTCCGGGGGTCTTCTTCCGTCTTGGGGGTCTTCTCGCCGGACTCCCCCGCCATTTACCAAGCTCTTTTACCGAGCGGGGAAGTCCGGCTACCTTCTTCGTCGTCGCCGCCGTCGTCGTCTGGGGGTCTCAATCCGCCTTCAGGGGTCTTCCGGGCGTCTCTTCTGTTCTTGCGGCGGTCGTCGTCTTCCGCGCCGCCGGCGCCGCCTTCTTCTTCTTCTTGTCCTTCTTCTTGTTCTTCTTCTTCTTCCGATGTTGACCCGTCGCTGTCTCTGCCCGGAATGCCAGAACCGCGGAAGACGACGACCGCCGCCAGAACAGAAGAGACGCCCGGAAGACCCCGGAAGACCCCCGAAGGCGGATCGAGACCCCCAGACGACGGCGGCGACGACGAAGAAGGTAGCCGGACTTCCCCCTGCTCGGTAAAAGAGCTTGGTAAATGGCGGGGGAGTCCGGCGAGAAGATCCCCAAGACGGAAGAAGACCCCCGGAGCAGTGCAATAAACTATTTTTTCAAAAGTGTGGGTGTTTTTTTACTTTACATTTTACACCTTAGGTGAATCGGTAGGGGTACATCGTACCCCATACTCATTCACATAGGGTGGGGGGCCGGGATCTGAGTGCCCCCTTATAAAAGGGGGCTCTCAGATTCCGATAAGCCCCCGCCCGCAGACCCCGACAACCAACGGCCAGGGTTGTCGGGAAGAGGCCCTTGTCCTCATCAACATGGGGACAAGGTGCTTTGGGGTGGGGGGGGCGCGCACGGCCCCCCTTTCCCCAGGGCACCCCCCATGTTGAGGGCACGCAGCCTGATACGGCTCAGGAGGGGGGCGGCGCTCGTTCGTCCCCACCCCTTTCCTGGCCTGCCAGGCTGCATGCTCGGATAAGGGTCTGACATGGATTTGGGGGGATCCCCCACGCCGTTTTTCGGCGTGGGGAGTCCCTTTAAATCCATGCCAGCTTACGGAGCTAGTGCGGCGGCATTTACTGCCTACGCTAGCTACGTAACCTGAAGTCACGTGCTAAATGAACGGACTTGCCGATGAGCGGCAAGTCCGTTCATTTTCAAAAGTCCCGCGGACTTGCCTACTAACGGCGGGATTGTCCGCCGGACTGTCAAGTCCAGCGGATAATTTTAAAACCAAACTTAAAACTTTGGTCCGCCGGACTTTGGCGCCAAAAAGTTCTTCTTCAGTCCAGAGGATAATCCCGCGGGATTGTCCCTTCGTGTGTATGCCGCATTAGACTGAAGGAGGCCAGAGACCTTGCTATATACATGCTCCTCTTCTGTACTCAAATAGCTTACCCTGATTTCACTGCACACTGTGAGCTTACCACAATGTACATTAGGAGCCAGAGCAAGTCAAATAGTGCCCACCTTATTGGTTAACTGGAGGAGGTCCAACATCATCTGGTCAGCCTCGCTTTCCCTGACCCGTCCTTTTCAGTTTTTGGATTTCAGTTTTTTCAATCATGAAGGTTCAGCATCACAACTGGGTGTTACCTAGGATGGGTCTGCATGCAAATATGGTGCTCCTTCCTATCGTGCTTGGGTGGTTTTCATACTTTAAAGCAGCCTTTCTTAAATTTATTAACATGGAGGAACTCTGGAAATAATTTTTCAGTGACAGAGCACCTCTGCTAATACCTACTTTTATCAACTGCTTATGGTACATTAGTGTAATGGCCAGTGGGAGGAATGCTCCTTACATTTGTGGTCAGTTGGAAGAATCCCTCCCCCTTTCAGATACAGATCATTGGTGTCAGTGGTTACTTATCCATGATGCTGGAATTGCCCACTGCTCAGGGAACCCCTAGCAACCTCAGAAGGAACCCTATTTGAGAACGACTGCTTTAAACAGATCCCTATGAGGTCTCCAAAGGTGAAAAAAACAGGGAAGTAGTCAGCAACATAAGAAGCAGTATGCTCGCCACTCTGGAAGCTCTTCTGTCCTACCTCCCACTTTGTGATGCAGCCTTTATAAGCTTCATTCACATTTTCCCGAGAATGTTGAAGGCCTTTGTACGCCACCCCACTGTGATTCCATCTCTTGACTTCTACATCACTGCTGAGCTCTGTAAAGATGTAGGGATCAGAGTAAGAAACCATGGCGAGGGACACAGGCATCTGACACTCATGGGAGTGTGAAACGCTGAGGATTACGGAGACATAATTGGGGGATGGGGTGGTAGGAAACAGAGGCCACCCGACGTGAGTATACTGTTTCTGCCTTTGCATGGTAATACTGCTTTTATATTTTTAGGGACCTAACAGGGTCTCTTAAATCCTTGAATGGTATGCTTTTAGCTACATCCCTGGTGCCATATTTTGCACCAATAGATTACACCAACCAAAACACAGTTGGAGCACTAAATGAATTACCCACATCTAAGAGTATAATCAATTTCACATCTGTTGTGATAAAATAAAACTTAACAAGTAGACAGACTGAATACATTACAGTACAGTACAGTACTCTTCACTATAGTAAACAGATTCTTGTGAAGAGAACACCCAATTTTGAGTCCAGTAGACAGATTTGTGGACTGTGGATTTGTGGATTCTTCCCACTGACCACAAGCGTATAGAGCATTCTTCCAGCTGACCATCACACTTATGTATCATGAGTTGTAGATATAGAAATTTTTAGCAGGGGTTCCCAGAGCCCGGAAAGTTATTTCAAGGCTTCCTCTGTGTTGAAAAGGTTGAGAAAGGCTGCTATAACGTGTACAGTGTAGTTGGCGCTGAGATGAGATTTTACAGAAAAGTAACTCATGATACATAAGTGTGGTGGTCAGTGGGAAGAATGCTCTATACACTTGTGGTCATTGGCCTGGAAGTGATTGTTATGTAATGTCTTTGTGAACAGAAGAAACAAAGCACCAAATGATTCATTCAACAGTCCTTATAACCCTTATTCTTGACAATGAAGTCACATCTAGTAGAAAAATGGTAACCAATGTGTATCTGGGGTCAAGAAACCCCCCTTCATTGGGACATAGCTCAAGGGCTGTGCAATGGAGTTGCCAGCAATGCCCATTCACATCCATTGAGCTCTGCACACTTTTAGTTTAAGCTATTATACCTATTTAGGAGATTGTAACACATATCAGGAACATTAGCAACCAAACCTCAGCGCTGAAGAAATAGTTTAACCCCCAAAATGTGTTGGTTGGCAATTTTCTACTGGTTGTGACTTCATTGTCAAAAATTAAGGTTACCATATTTATTGGCGTATAACACGCACCCCAAGTTTAGGAGGGCATTTTAAGGAAAAAAAAGTTTTAGAAGGGAAGTGTAGGAAAAAAAAACACTTACATTTAAGCGTCATTTGCAGCTTTGCCCAGTGTGATTTGCAGCTTTGCCCAGTGTGATTTGCAGCTTGTCAGCGTCATTTGCAGCTTTGCCCAGCGTCATTTGCAGCTTTGCCCAGTGTGATTTGCAGCTTGCCAGCGTCATTTGCAGCTTGCCCAGCGTCATTTGCAGCTTTGCCCAGTGTGTTTTGCAGCTTGCCCAGTGTGTTTTGCAGCTTGCTCAGTGTGATTTGCAGCTTGTCAGTGTAATTTGCAGGTTACAAGCCTCATTTGCAGATTGCCCACATTTAAATTTGCCGCCTAGAAAGACCGCGGCGTCGGAAAAGACCGAGCGGCGCCGGAAAAACCCGAGCCGTCTGTTCGGCTCTGCTCGCAGTCCCGCCTCCCTGCTGTTTCGGAAGCGAGTGCAGGGAGGCGGGACTGCGAGCGGAGCCGGAAAAGCACGAGCCATCTGTTCGGCTCCGCTCGCAATCCCGTCTCCCTGCTGTTTCGGAAGCAAGCGCAGGGAGGCGGGACTGCGAGCGGAGCCGAACAGATAGACCGGTCTTTTTCGGCGGCGCTCGTTTTTTTCCGGCGGCGCTCATTTTTTATTGACGGCGGTCGCTGTTTTTCGGCGCCGTTTGATTTTTTTTTTTTGCACTTTTTTTGGGGGGATCTGCGTATAACACGCACCCACGACTTTCCCCCGATTTTTAAGGGGGAAAAGTGCGTGTTATACGCAGATAAATACAGTATATGGAGTATTGAATTGATCATTTGTCTTATTTTTTTCTTTTGCCAACGTAACTTCTCAAGTTGGGTGTGTCCCATTCCTGTTGGACTACTTGCCCATTTCATGTTTTCTGAGAGGCCTAGATCCATTTGGCAAGAACCACAACCAACCCATATTTGAAGAAAGACGAGCATCAGGTCCAAAGGATCGCTACACAAAGCCAGAAACCACTTAGACCCCCTTTCACACGGTTTTCAGGCATTTTAGCACTACAAATAGCGCCTGTACAGCGCCTGAGAACTGCCTCTCATGCCTCCCCAGTGTGAAAGCTTGAGTGCTTTCACACTGAGGCTGTGCGCTTGCACTGTATACATCGCTCCTACACTGCCCCAAATGGGAGTGGTTTCATAATTATCAACCAGCTGCTGCAGCTGTAGGGCTCTAATGAGGAAAACTGCTGGGCCTGTATCTTTTAAGATGTGATTTCCTATTGGGAGGATATTACCAAAAAGGATATTTGTTTTGCAGGGGATGCCAAAAATCTGACTTGTATCTTAGGCAGACTTCTGGGAAAATCAGTGAGCCAATCACACAAGCAGGAAATTATGTTTCTGGGGGGTGTTCTGTACACATTTTGTGTACAGAACACTTCCAGATAGCCATATTGCATTTTACAGAAAACGACAGCGCTGCAAATTGAAAAGAAAAGGTAATTTTTAATAACATTCAATTACAATATGACTCGTGTTGCAATTGTATATGCTATAATTTTTTTTTTCCATGAAAGTGGAGTTACCCTTTAAATGTTAAGGTTATGGACTAAGGTTAGGATCAAGGGCTAGGGTTAGGTTAAGGACTAAGGTTAGCGTTAAGGGTTAAAGCGGAGTTCCACACAAAAATGGAACTTCCGCTTTGCCGGTTCCTCCCCCCCTCCGGTGTCAAATTTGGCACCTATCAGGGGGGAGGGGGAGCAGATACCTATCTAATACAGGTATTTTGCTCCCACTTCCGGGCATAGATACCCGAGCCACTCACAGGTGTATCTACACCACTTCCCGTTCCCCCCCCCGCTGTATTCTGGGATACACACGGTCCCAGAAAACAGCAGGGACCAGTGGGATATCGCAGTGCGAGTCGCGCATGCACAGTAGGGAACCAGGAAGTGAATCCGCAAGGCTTCACTTCCTGATTCCCTTACCGAGGATAGTGGTGGAAGCACCTGACAGCCGAGGGATAGATCGGCTTCGGGTGCCGACATTGCGGGTGCCCTGGACAGGTAAGTGTCCATACCACTTTAAGGACTAAGGATAGGGTTAAATGTTAGGATTAGCGGTAATTGTTAGGGTTAGAACGCTAGCCCTTAACCATAACCCTAACATGCAGCTTTGGACACAGAAAGGTTCCTGCACTACATTGATGCGGCTTTGATGCTACTTGAGTGGCAGAGAGTCTAAAGTCACATCAAAGTCGTATCAAACTTGCACTCCATGACTAGAACTGTCATACTTGCCTAGGAAAAAAAACAAAAAAAAAAAACAGGTATTAGGCCCCGTTCACACTTGGAAAAAAAAACAATAGGTTTTTGCTTGTTGAGCATTTTTGAGCTTCGAGCTACAAGCTACAAATCGCTCAAGGATGAATGGGGTCTAATACCTGTTTTTATTTTTTTTTTACAATGGGAGTAAAGCACTGTTCCTCCAAGCCACGCAATTGTGGCTTTATGCCGCCTGTCAACTAGGCTATAGTGTCAGGTTTAGGTGAGTGGTCAGAGAGGTGGTAAAATCATGGCTCAACTGCCTGTTTTTACCACTTCCAGCTGCCTGTGTGAAAAAACTCCTTAGTGAAGCACACTATATAGAGCCAGTAAACTTTATAATGAGTTGGTCTTGTGACTCCTGCATTGTTAGTAGGAATATGCGAGCTTGTGCACAGGGCCGTTCTTAAGGCAGGGCAAAAGGGGCAGCTGCCCTGGGCCCCTGTCATTGTTGTGGGGCCCAAAGCAGCTGCCTCATACTTGCCAACTATCCTGGTTTAAATTCCCTCATCCCTTGAGGTTTTAGTCCTGTGTTGTGTCCCGATATCTCAGTATGAAGTGCTGCTACTAATGCTGCCCAGCTCTGTCCTATTGTTGTGTACAGATGACTCATCTGCAGACCCTGTGTTTACATGTAAATTACCGGCATTCATATGTAAATCGCGGTGGCATTCATATGTAAATCGCGGTGGCCGGTGGCATTGATATGTATATCCTGGCCCCCTGAGGTCATATCCACAGTAATCTCTAGCAACCAATCAACAAGCAGAAATCATGTGCTGTAACCTCTAGCAACTAATCAGTGAGCCGTAATGTGTGCTGTACCTTTAGCAACCAGTCAGTGAGCGGTAATGTGTGCTGTACCTTTGGCAACCAGTCAGTGAGCGTAATGATACACTGTAACCTCTGGCAACCAATCGCAATAGCTGCCTGATCTGATTCAGTAAACTGATTTTGAGTCTAGCTGCTATTTATTGTATGTCTCAGAGCAGGTGGAGAGCGAAACATCATGGGGTGGGGGGCCCCAAGAAAAGTTTTGCCCAGGGTCCAATCAATATTAAAGACGGCCCTGCTTGTGCAGAGTAGGACCAGTGGCCCTCATGTGATAGACTGCAAACTTAAGCCGGTCATTGACGGTCCGAACCATGTATGGGCAGGCTGATTGTACCCAAGTCCATCCATTGACAGCCAGGGAACAACTAGCATGTCAATCTTTTAGGATGCGATTATTGCCAGAACCCCCTAGCAATAATCACTGTGTTTTCCCAGCAGGGACGGCTGGCTCCCTGTGCCCCACTGACAGTGTTGATGGAGGAATCGAGCGATTGTCTTTCCTGCAACCCGTGGTTGCAGGAAAAAAATGCATATTATCTATGGCCTGCCTTACAGGTAAAACGTTTTTTTACCAACATTTCATTCAGGACAAGCCTCAAGAGATTCACTTTCCTCAAACTGCACAGACACAGAATGCAAAAACAAAATTCTCCAAGATAAGAACATTTACAAGATGGGGAGGAGTGGAAGAACCCACAAGGTCACAGCAAAGAGCCAGATAAGAGATTTGAGGAATGAGCAGGATCGTGCCACAGAGGTGGGAACAGACATAAAAGCGTCAATTACTTATCCATACACTGCAAGGGTGATGGCCAACAAGCTCAAAACAGCTGTATGCAGATTGGAATAATTGGCTCTATAATATTGGGCTGTATCTGTGCTATAAAGCAGCAGTTCTGGATGTAGCTTTGGTGAAAGGGGCATAAAGAAATGGATGGCATTCACTAAATGAGGAATACGGCTCTAAATGCATTCCCAGGAGATGACCACACCTCCCCTCCTGTACGCAACATGTGAACGTTTCCCTCTAATGCCCCGTACACACGGTCGGAAAATCCAACCACAAAATCCATTGGATTTTTTCCGACGGATTTTGTCCGACACTGGTGTTGCATACACACGGTCGGACAAAGTTGTCGGAAAATCCGATCATTCTGAACGTGGTGACGTTTGTTGCCTACGACGGGACTACGTAGAGGCTAGTAGCCAATAGCTTTAGTCTTGTAATGTGATCTGAGCATGCGTGGCACTTTGTCCGTCGGAATTCGTTACACACGATCGGAAAAAGTCCGATAGGACTTTGTTGTCGGAAAATTTGAGAGCAGGAGATAAAACTTTGTAAAAGTCCGATGGAGCCTACACACGGTCGGAATTTCCGACAACATTGTCCGATAGGACATTTGCCATCGGAAAATCCAACCGTGTGTATGGGGCTTTAGAGTAAGAGAGCCCTAAAATATGTTCACTTGTGCAGTGTTAATTTTGATGTCAGCTTTCGATTTGGTTTAAGCTATAGTCTTTTGACTAAAATACTGTTTTAGTTTTAGTCGTATTTTAGTCACCTGAATTGTTTTAATTGTAGGCGTATTGTAGTTGAATAAAATCTCCCGTACATTTTGTTGACTAAAATCAAATGGGTTTAGTTAAATTGTAATGCATTATTTAAGAATTTCTCTAGAATTTCCAAACTCATTATATACTCCTGAAGTAAAAATCGAATAACCTGAACTAAATGGGAGTGAGGGAGTGGACAGGGCAGAGAACTGGTCTGGGGAGGCTGTTATTTTACACATTGCTAAGCACTGCTACCTTGCTGGGAGGGGAAACACTCACCACATGGTTTGCAGGACATGTGTGTATGGGGCGTTAGACTTTGTGGGGGGGGGGGTGTACTCTCCTTCCACTCAGGTCTCAGATTATACTCAGCTCTGTGCTGTGCAGTGTGTGACATCAGATCCCCTCCCACTGCATCCAGGTGCTAATAAATGCTAAATGATGTACTTTGAACAGCTGTAGAGGAAAGATGGCTGTAGATAAACAGGTACAACTTATGTAGGATGCTTTGTTTTATCTCTGTGTATCACCTGGGGCCAGTCACTTCACTGGGTATATGTGAGAGGTTTACAACCACTTTACAATGTTATTAAACCCTGCATGCACTATGCAGCTTCTTTATCGGATAATCCTTGCCTATGTTTCAGATTAAGCTGCTGCCAAAACCACTGCCCCAGGTTTCCCGTTTCAGGGTGGCTCCTTTCTCTTGTAGCATCATATTCAATCACTCTTGTATGCAGGGACCAGAGTTGTGTCTCCCTACACTGTGTGCATCAACAGAAACACACAACAGCATAGCCTAAAGCTGGATACTCACTATACAATTATCTTTAGTTTTTTTTTTTCATTTTGATTTACCAAAACCATAGAATAAGAAGTCAAACCTAAACACTTTTAATGTGTATGCAATCAGGCAGGCCCTTGTACTGCATAGTTAAAGGAGAATCTAAAGGAAATTGAACAACAAAAGTTGTATAGTATGTATCCAGCTTAAAGTGGGGTGCCCCCTAAAAAAAATGTTTTAAAGTCAGCAGCTACAAATACTGCAGCTGCTGACTTTTAATAATCGGACACTTACGTGTCCAGGGTCCAGCGATGCGAGGGATGGAATCCCCCCCTTCCCCGGATTGACGGCGCTTGCATTCTTTCTGTGAAGCCACAGCCGGGCACCCACTGCGCATGCGCGAGCGGCGCCGTGATATGCCGTGCAGTCATCTGGGACCTGTCACGTGTCCCAGATGACTGACTGCGCCGAGGGGAAGTGATGTCAGTGCCCGGGCACTGAAGGAGGCAGACTACCAGGGACCCCCTAGCAGCAGGCATTTAGAGGTGAGTAAAAAAAAAAAAAAAATTTCCAATTATTTTATTTAAAAAAAATGTATGACTTTTAAGCTATTTTTTTTTTTTGGGTGGAAACACCACTTTAAGATGGCAAGGCACTTCCCTGCCCCTCCCACCTCCTCCTTTAGCAACCCTTTCTCCAAGCCAACAGACTAACTGGAGGCCGTACTGTCCACTGTTAACTCTTTCCTGTGAGGACTGGAAGTTCAGGGAAGCAGCATTGAGAGAGCAGGAGGCAGTAGTATTGAAAGTTGTAAACTGTAGGTTCTGTTGTAAGAATTTTAACAGTTTATTGGGAATGTTTATTTTATTATGTTCAATGTGTTACACTAAATTAAAAAAAAAATGTTTCAATGTGTTCTGCTGTCCTTTAATTATTACTTTGTATCTATAAAACTCTTAATCAAACTTTTATGGAACAAAAAAAAATGCTTCCATCCTTACCTAGACTTCTTTCCAGGTTTGTGCTCTCGGGCTACGATGATGTGCATGGACGCCCTTCCGGCAAAGTAAGCCCACACTGTCGCCATCTTTTGGTTATAGCGCGGTGGAAAAGCACCAATCTACGCTACTTACAAATCTCCAGGCAGAGAGTTTACATTTTTTTTACATTCACCCTCATCCCAAGAGGCCCTGTACTCCAGGATCAAAGACTTAGAACTCATGGAGAAGATGAAGGCTAGAATACAGGGCAGGTTGGACGAGTACAACGTAGTCTGGGAGAGATGGCATCTGCGGGAGGACTAACAGTGAGCCAATACTAGACATGTGCAATTCGTTTTTCATTTTTTTTCGTTTTTCGTTTTTTTTTTTTTTTACGAATGTACGAATTTTTTCGTTTATTTTCATTTTCGTTGTTCCTGTTTTCGTTTTTCGGATTTTCTTCATTCGTACATTCGTTGTTTCTAATTAGTTTTTTTCGGATTTTCGTTGTTTTTCGGATTCATTCGATTTGAACGATTCGTTAATCGGATTCGTTCGATTCGAACGATTCGTTATTCGTTAAAATTTTTAGCGAATCGTTCGTTCATTCGTACGAAAACGAACGATTCGCTAAAAATTTTAACGAATAACGAATCGTTCGAATCGAACGAATCCGATTAACGAATCGTTCAAATCGAATGAATCTGAAAAACAACGAAAATCCGAAAAAAACTAATTAGAAACAACGAATGTACGAATGAAGAAAATCCGAAAAACGAAAACAGGAACAACGAAAATGAAAATGAACGAAAAAATTCGTACATTCGTAACTTTTTTTTTTTTTTTGTTGAATTGGTAATTTTCCGTGTCCCTTACAATGGCGCTGCTTAACGTGCTTCGAATAGATTGAACGAAAAAATTTGTACATTCGTAACTTTTTTTTTTTTTTTTTCGATTCGTAATTTTCCGTGTCTCTTACAATGGTGCTGCTTAACGTGCTTCGAATAGATTGAACGAAAAAATTTGTACATTCGTAACTTTTTTTTTTTTTTTTTCGATTCGTAATTTTCCGTGTCTCTTACAATGGTGCTGCTTAACGTGCTTCGAATGGATTGAACGAAAAAGTTCGTACATTCGTAACTTTTTTTTTTTTTTTTTCGATTCGTAATTTTCCGTGTCTCTTACAATGGTGCTGCTTAACGTGCTTCGAATGGATTGAACGAAAAAGTTCGTACATTCGTAACTTTTTTTTTTTTTTTTTTCGATTTGGAATTTTCCGTGTCTCTTACAATGGTGCTGCTTAACGTGCTTCGAATGGATTGAACGAAAAAGTTCGTACATTCGTAACTTTTTTTTTTTTTTTTCGATTTGGAATTTTCCGTGTCTCTTACAATGGTGCTGCTTAACGTGCTTCGAATGGATTGAACGAAAAAATTCGTACATTCGTAACTTTTTTTTTTTTCGAACCGTAATTTTCCGTGTCTCTTACAATGGCGTTGCTTAACGTGCTTCGAATGGATTGAACGAAAAAATTCGTACATTCGTAACTTTTTTTTTCAATTCGTAATTTTCCGTGTCTCTTAAAATGTAATAATAGCATACACATTACATAAAATTATGAATTATGCTCCGATTACGAATCTACCAATGTTACGAATGTACGAATAAATCCGAATTTCGAATAAACGAAAATTAAACTAACGAAAAAACGAATCAACGAAAAAATAACTCTTACGAATGTACGAATCGTTACGAATACG